>JBBMJZ010000075.1:16522397-16536805 GCA_037833815.1 Zingiber zerumbet
AAGGCGCCTCCGCGCCTTCCAAGGCTGGAAGGCACCTTTGATGAACAGTGTTAAGGCGCCTTCCAAGGCTATGGAAGGCGCCTTCAGCCAGTCAAACTAGTCGTTTGTAGTGGATAAAACTTTATCCACCGCGCCATGATGGAGGCACCTTCCAAGCCCTTTGGAGGCACCCTCAAGATACGGATGAGATTTCCCAGGGGCTATAAAAAGAACCCTGGACCTAGAAAATGTAACAACAACTCTTGTATTAACTTCCTAGCAACTGTTTGAGTTTTCATTGTGTGTAAAAGGCTTCTCCACCTTCAGAGAAGGAGATTCTTAGTGGGCTTTGCAACCGCTTTGGATTAACAACTACGTAGGTTGTAACCAAGTCAATTCTGAGTCTCTTCCTTATTTTTGTCACTTTTTATTTTATTATTATTGTTGCATTTTAAGTAAGAGTTGAAAGCACGAGGAGGGTATTATTTTTTCTATTTCAGGAAATTCACCCCTCCCCTCTTGCCAGCCCCGTTGCTCCAACAATTTCTAATATTTTGACTAATTAAGGATAGATATGGTTTGTTGATTTTATTTGATTTATAGCTAAGTCTCGATTTGTTGTACATGGTTCGTTGTAACTCAAGTACCATATTTAGACACTTGGATCCCAATTTAAACTTTTCCATCATTTTCTTGAGTCACTCTTCTTGACTTTTCAAGTTAGAATTTTCTTCCTCAAGTTTCACAACTTAAGTTGAAGTTCTGACTTGAACATAGTTAGTCGAGTTACTCAAACTAACTTGCTTCTTAAGGTGGTCAATCTCCTTAAGTAGCAAGTTATTTTGTTTTTTTTTGGATTTTGTTAATTTTTTAAAGAAACATTTAACTACTTTAAGTAAATTTGACTTTGAATAAAAGGTTACTATATTGGGACCTTTGGAAACGAATACAGATCCATGGTTTCTCTCAGATTTGGTGTCGGTCTCGGACTCGGTGTTGATCTCAAACTCGTACTCTTCTCTCATCAGACTCCTCGGAAGATGACTTGTCTTATGTCGCTTTGAGGGCCTTCTTCCTTCTTATTAATTTTGAATGTTCTTCCTTCCGATTAGGGCATTCCTTTTTGAAATGCCTCTTCTTGTTGCATCCATAACAAATCATTTCTGATTTGTTTTGCATCTGGTTGGTTGGTGTCTTCTTGGTGCTTCTTTTGAACCTCCTTTTTGTTAGTAGTTTTCTAACCATGTTGACTAGCTCCTCTTCATTAGTTGAGTCTGAGTCAGATTCACTTTCTGGTTCATTCTTGGCATTAGTCTTGGTTTCTTTGCTTGATCCTACATACAAGGCAATATCTTTCTTGACTTGACTCAAGTTAGACTGTTCATGTAATTCTAATTCACAAAAAGTTTGTCTAATTTAAGAATTGAGATGTAAAATATGGCACACAAATATAAATAAATAATAAGGTTATTTGACAAATAATCTTAGTGGAATTTTTAGAAATTTTCAGAAATTTTCTGGGATTTAATCGGAGCTCGTATGATGTATTTAGAGGGGATGCATTTGTGGGCTCGAGAAAAAAAACCTGTTTAGAATACCCGGAGGTGGGAGTTGATTGAGGAATTGACCTAGAGTTTAATTGAAAAAAATCACTAACTTATAAATTTAATTCCCGATTTCTTTTCCCTAAATCCCCCGCTGCACTCCCTCTACTAGAATCAGAAAGCAAATCAAAACAAGATGAAGAGTCAGAATATGAGTAGAGCCACGAGTCTACACCCATTTCTGAAAGTTTTACCAGGGTGAACGTTGTTCTAAGCTCTAGATTTTTTAAAAATCATCTCATGTCTACAAAAGAAATTTTGTGTTGTTGAAAGTCAAATAGATACACTTAGTAAATAAAATAAGGATCTAAAAGAATAACTTAAATCAAACCCTAAACCAAGTCAGCTTGAAAATTTAATTCAAAATATCAAACTTGAAGATGAAAATTCCACACTAAAATTTGAAATAATAAACCTTAAAAGTATTGTGCACAAAGGATATTCACATATCTCCACAATGATACGCTATTGTCCACTTTAGGTCTAGATCCTCATGGTTTTGCTCTTGGGCTCTACCCAAAATGCCTCATTCCAATAGAGATATCCTACATCCTTTTAAACCCATGATCTTTACCAAATCATTCCAATATGAGACTTTGATTGAACTACAATAATCCTTCTCTCAAACAAAAGGCTACAATTACTCTCATGGTCCATACCTCCCCGTGTGCATTCAGTCACTCTTGACATGCTTCGAGCCTCCCCACGAGCATCCGGTTACCCTGACCCACTCCAGGCCTCCCCGCGAGCATCCAGTCATCCTGACCCTCTCCGGCCTCCTCCTGAGCATCCTCTTACGGTCACTCTTGACCTACTCTGAGCTTCTCTGTGAGCATTCGGTCACCTTGACCTACTTCGGACCCACCCTCAACTTCGTTCAAGGCCGCCCCACATGGTATTTGGTCTGGACCATGGCTTTGATACCAATTATTGCGTAAAGAAGGGGGCAACACCTCTCAACCTCTAAAGTGGAAGAAGAGGAAGAGAGAAAGAGATCGCGTGGACTAAGAAGACAAAGACACACAAAATGAGAGTAAACACGAGGAAGGAGAAGAAGAAGAAGGGGAAGAAGAAGAGTTACCGTGGTTCGGCGACGTGCCTACTCCACAAAATGGCTGAAATTTTATTAGAATTCTCTCTATACAAGAGAATCATATTACATGATTCTTGTGATTGTTGTTGTACAATAGGTTTACAATGATCCCTATAAATAATGTATAAACCCCAGACCCGGTAAAATCATTACATAATTTTGTTATTAAAAATCACAACAGAATTCTGTTATAAAAAACCATAATAGAATTCTATTATATAAAATTATAACAGAATTTTATTATGAAAAATCTTAACAGATTTTTCTTCCATAGCATCCATCGCATTAGCCTGCATCCAAATATGAGCCACCTATCAACAATCTCCACCTTGGTGAATATTCACCCCTTCGAAGAACACGAGTATCAGAATAAAACTCCATTTGGATTTCTGGGTTTAGACTTCCTTCCTCTAACATCTAGAGATATGGATTAAGTTCAAGCAATGCTTGAACTTCTCTGTGGTCACTAGCTTTATTAGCATGTTTGTAGCATTGTCTGCAGTGTGAACCTTCTCAAGTTGAATTTTCTCGGAAGCAATCAACTCTATGATCTTGTGAAACCTCACAACAATATTCTTGGTTCTCGCATGATACACCTGATTCTTTTCCAAATAGGTAGCACTCTTGACTCCACCTTGCTGAACACCCAGTTCTCTGACCAATCTTGTAAGCCATAGAGCTTCCTTCGCTGCTTTAGCTGCTACCATATACTCCAACTCCATAGTAAACAATGTAACAATAGATTGTATCATAGATTTCCAACAAATAGGTTCTCCTACCATAGTGAACACATATCCTGTAATAGACCTCCTGTATTTAAATCTCCTACATAGTCCGCATCTACGTACCTAGTAACTGAAGAATCTTTTGGCTGTCTACTAAACATGATGTCATAATTAGTTGTATTTCTCAAGTATCTAAAAATCCACTTCACTGCATCCCAATATGGTCGACTAGGATTTAAGAGAAACTTGCTTACCATACTAACTGCTTGTGCCAAATATGGTCTTGTGCAAACCATGACATACATCAGACAACCAACTACACTAGCATAAGGAACCTTTGACATCTCTTGGATCTCGTCATCTATCTTTGGACATTGTGTATTGGATAGCTTGGAGCGATGCGCTAAGGGTGTGCTCATCGACTTTGCATTCTTCATGTTGAACCTATCCAGCACCTTCTCCACATAGTTACGTTAAGACAACCATAATCTCCCTGCAGCTCTATCCCTGTGAATCTCCATCCCAAGAATCTTCTTGCCCTCTCCCAAATATTTCATGTCAAATTCCTTGCTCGGTAGCATCTTCAATTTGTTAACCTCTTTAATCTACTTTGCAACAATGAATATGTCATCTACGTATAGTAGTAAGAAAACTAGTGATTCATCTTCAAGGCTCTTCACATATATGTAGCAGCCATACTCACATCTCCTATATATGTTTTGAATCATGTATGAATCAAAACATTTATACCATTACCTAGGAGATTATTTCAATCCATAGAGTGATTTCTTCAACTTACAAACCAACCGCTCTTGTCTGGGCTGACTCAATCCCTCAAGTTGTGACATAAAAATCTACTCCTCTAAATTTTCATGAAGAAATATTGTCTTTACATCCATTTGTTCCAGTTGCAAATCGTGATGTGTCACTAAAGCCAATACTGCTCTAATTGATGTATATCTTACCACTGGAGAGAAAAATTTTTCATAGTCAATCCCCTTTCTCTGTGAATACCCCTCTACCAATCGAGCCTTGAACTTCACTTCTCCCTCTAACAGTGCTTCTTTCTTATTGAATATCCACATACACCCTATAGCTTTCTCTCCTTTAGGAAGTTCCACTAGATCTCACGTTTGGTTCTTATGCAACGACTCCATCTCCTTTGCCATAGCATCCGTCCACTTGTCCTTCTCAGAGTTATGTATCACCTCCTGAAAAGATGTAGGGTCTCTGCTACTAGTGATAAACCCATAAGATACCAAGTCTTCGAATCTATATATGGTGGGTGGTTTTACAATTCGTCTCGTTTTACCACCAGCTATAGTACGATGCTCAGTGTGCTCTAAGCTAGAATCATTGGAGTCATAAGTCTTTACCTCCACCTGCATAACATCTTTCTCCATGTTGCTATGTGGTGTTTCCTTTCCTTCTTCTTGAGTATACGGTAGCATAGTTTTCTCATCAAACACCACATCTCTGCTGATCACCACCTGATTTTCCTTAGGATCCCAAAGCTTGAAGCCTTTAACTCCTTTATGATACCCCAGAAAAATGTACTATGACTTCATATCCGGATTTGATCTTTCCTCACTAGATATGTGCATATAGGATCAACATCCAAAAATTTGAAGATGAGAGTAATCTACTTGATTCCCTGTCCATACTTTCTCTGATACTTTGCCTTCTAGTGCTGCCCTTGGTGATCTATTAATGAGATAACATGTCATGTTAACCAATTCTACCTAGAAATTCTTTGCAAGCCTTGCATTCAGCCTGAGACATTTTGCCTTCTCAATGATTATCTTATTCAATCTTTCTACCACCGTGTTCTGCTGAGATGTCCTGTGAACTGAGAAATGTCTCATTATCCCATGATGCTCACAAAATTTCTGAAACTTTGAATCTGTGTACTCAGTCCCATTGTCTAACCTAAGGTATTTGATCTTCCTTCCGGTCAGGTTATCCACTTCAGTTTTTCATAGTTTAAACTTTACAAAAGTTTCTGACTTATAAAGCATAAAGTATACCCAGACCTTTCGTAAGAAATCATCAGTAAAATGTACAAAATACATGTGCCCTCCATGTGATTCTACACTGGATGGTCCCAAGAGATCTGTATGTAGGTAGTCCAGAATCCCCTCCATCTTGTTTGTTGTCATTTTGAATTGCACTTTGCTTTGTTTAAGAACACATAATTTGTAGAATTGAAGCTTGCATGTCTTGAAACCCTTCAACAAATCTCTTTTGTGAAGTTCTAGCATCCAACGTTCACCCATATGCCCTAGCCGCATATGCCACAAGACAGTATTGTCTAATTCAGACTTCACCGAGTTGACTCCACCTACAACTGTAGTCCCTATCAACCTGTAGATGTTTCCTGCTATCTTTTGCCCTTTCATTACTATCAGAGCTCCCTTGTTGACCTTTATCACCCTGCTCGCTGATTTGTAATTGCAACTAATATCATCCAATGTGCCTAGTGAGATCAAGTTCTTCCTTAGCTCTAGTATATATCTAACATCACATAGGGTTCTGATCATACTATCAAATATCTTGATTCTGATGTTCCCTATACTGATAATTTTGCATGATGCATCATTTCCCATCAACACTGAACTAGAATCTACTGCCCTATAGGTGTCAAACCACTCCTTATTTGAAGTCATGTGATATGAACATGCAGAGTATAAGATCTATGCATCCGTTAGCTGCCCTGAACTTGACATAATTGATAGCATATCTCTATCACTGATCTCTGAATTTTCCTCTTCAACTATGTTTGCAGACTTTGCCAAACTAGCTTTGTTCTCTGCAATATATTTCTTTATCTCTGGACAATCTCTCTTAATATGACATTTACCTCCACACTTGTAGCACGTGATCACCTTCTTCCTTCTCAACTTAGAATGAGCCTTGTTGTTATTGTCAGATCCATGTCGAGATTTGCTTCTACCATGTTATTAGTTGCTAGTTACCATAAGTCCTTCTCCTTGAGAAACTTCATCACTTGTTTTCTTCCTTTAGTGAAAACCTAGCAATGCACCTGTGATATCCTCCAATTTAGGAGTTTCCTTACCCCATATCAAAGTAGTAACCAAATTCTCATATGTAGGAGATGAAGGTAGAGAATTTAACAACATCAGTGTCTTGTCTTCGTCTTTGATCTTCACATCAACCCACTTTAGATCGCTCATAATATAATTGAATACGTTGATGTGCTGGCTCAGATCGGTTCTCTCTATCATCTTCAACCCAAATAATTTCTGCTTAAGATACAGTTTGTTTGTTAATAACTTTGACATGTACTGACTTTCTAGCTTTTGCCAAACTATTGGTGACTCCTCGTCCATGATATGGTACATCACATTATCCGCAAGACAAAGCCTGATTATTGCCACTGCCTTCGCCTGAAGTTCTTTCCAATCCGATCTCTCTATAGTTTTCAGTTTTCTTTCTCCTAACGCCTTCACCATGCCTTGTTGAACAAACAAGTCCTTGACCCTTCTCTGCCATAATCCGAAGTTTCTGGTTCCGTCAAACTTCTTCATATCAAATTTTGCAAAAGTCATCCCTGACATGTTGAAGAAATCCGTCAAAACCTGTAGCTCTGATACTAATTGTTGTACCCAAAGGATGTTCACATATCTCCACAATGACATATATTGTCCACTTTGGGTCTAGACCCTCATGACTTTGTTTTTGGGCTCTACCTAAAAGGCCTCATGTCAATAGAGATATCCTACATTCTTTTAAACTCATGATCTTTATTAAAATTTTTCAATGTGGGACTTTTATTGAACCCCACCAAAAAGCTTACTTGAAAAGTTTTCAACAAGTTCTAAAAATCTTGACCTTATTCTTGGCTCACAAAGGAAAGTTTATAAAAAATCCGGAATTGGATATAAAAATAGCTCTAATAAAATATTTACAACATTTTTTTGTCAAAACAACAAACCAACCAAATCTTGGTTTCCAAAAGCTTGTCTAACCAAGAAAGTATGACTCAATCAATATTATGTACCCAAAAATAAAATTCACTACCTTAAACCAACTAGTTTAAATTCAAATCTAAAAGATAAAATAAAATAAATCAAACTCAAACCAAAGAACTAAAGTTAAATTAAATAACTGCAAAATCAATCTAAATTCAAGCTATAATCAAGTTTATTACAACTATAAAACTAATCGACATAAACCTAAAACTTAACCTAAGCTCAATAATTCAGGGAGGCACCAAACTAGTTGACACCTCCAAAATAATATTTTATCAAGTTGGGTAATTAGGACTAGTTAAATTAGGGACTAATTTAACTTGGCAAAAAGTACTAGAGAAGTTTGGGATGATAGTAGGTTAGGGAAGCTTTGCATATGCATGTCTAAGAAGAATCATATGTGTTCAACCTGGTGCATTTGACTTAATGGAATTAACCGAAGCTACCCCTTATCAATCTAAACTGCTTAGACCAAAGTTTTATATTAAGTTCTTTGGGCAAGATTAATCTCAAAGCAAGTGGTTACTCTAATGACACTACAACAAATATAACTTATCGGAGCACATCATCAATGCCACGTGGTTAGGACATGCTGTTAATAATAGTTTTTACAGTGCACCTAATTATGTGCGCTACAGATAGTATAATGTTTATAGAAATGACAACGTGCAGAATATGTTGTTAATAAATTTTTCTACGGTGTGCAGAGTGCACTGTTAAAACTTAATATTAATGGTGTGTGGAGCACGTTCTTAATATTATTACACTTATATAAATGACAGTGTATAAAAAATATATGTTGTTAATAAATATTATTTATAGCATGTAAAGTATGGTGTTAAAATAAAATATTAACAACACATAGAACACGCTGTTAATAGTCTTTAATGTTTTTTTTTTTAATTTTTAAATCCCTATAACTCTGCTCCCACCTCGCAAATCATTAGCCTAAGTCTTTCTACTAAATTCCTAAAGCTAAAATTCTTTTTATTGCAATCCCTAAAACCTCCGCTCTCACATCGCGACTCCCTCTTTACCAAAATTTTCTATTGTAAACCTTAAACTCCCTCTCCTTTGAAACCCAATAAATATGACTTTCCGCAACAAATCATCAATGATCCACGATTAGGGTATACCATTAATAATAATTTTTACAACGCACCCAATTAAGAGTTGTGATATGCTCAATGAAAAAATCTAAATGAAAAGCTTAAGGATAGACACATATATTCATGGCCCACCATTTCACTTTTTGTGGGCCCCATTATTTTATGTGTCTATCATTTAGCTTTTCATTGAGTAAATCATTTCTCCCCAATTAAGTGCATTGTGAATTTTACAAATGACGACGTACAGAAAAAATATATTGTCAATAAACCTTTTTAACGCGCAGAGTGCGCTGTTAAAATTAAATATTAACAGCACATAAATCACGCCATTAAAAGTGTGTTAAAATTAAATATTAACATTGCGCATAAAGTGCGCTGTTAAAAGTTAAAATTTTAGTATTTTTAGCCTAATGTATCGCACCTGCATTAATCTGCGACTTCGTCCCGAAATGCCTCTTTGTCGATGCCCTTCTCGACTTCGCCTTCTTCTATTCCCAAAACCCTCTGCACTCTACCTTCCTCTCTACTACCGCCCTTCGCGAGTTCACTTTCCCGTCTTCCCTAAATCCTCCGCGCTCTTCCTTCCTCGCTGCTGCCACCCTTTAAGAAGACGGACAACAATCGAGAATCTCAAGTAACCATAATCTCTTTTCTTCTTCTATTCTCTATCTTTTGCAGCCAGCTAAGACTGCTTCACGTGGCACCCGCCACGTTTATTGATGCGATCCCGTCAGTGGCCACTGTCGTAGCCGTTGCCTTGGCTGCGCGCTACCAACTCACGATGTCGCTGCCGCAATTGCCTGGCACGACATGTGACTCATGTGTCTGCCCCGTCAACAGGCATTTACAAGGTTCACCTATAAGGATAATATTTTTCAAGTATTATTTAAATTTATTTCTGGTCCATTAACATAGTTTTGTTTAGGGTACCAGATGATGGATTGCTTGAATGTACCTTTGCTATTTTATTATGGACTGTCCCTATTAATTTATGATATGAAATATATGTTATCTTCATTTTAGTCTTAAAAACAAAAAAAAAAAAAAAAAAAAAATCTCCACTGTACTAGTGTGTAACAACATTTCAATGGTACTAACGTATTTAATGTTTTCTTGTTGGTTTACTCAATTATTCCTTATCTTATACTTGTATGTATGTTTTGGAGTCAATTCTAATTATGTTTGAGCAATCCAAGAGTTTTTAGTCTTGGAGAATATAACATGGTCTCTTTTTATTATAGGAAGGAGAGCCTTGTTGCAGCAACAAAATTGTTGTAGTGTGCCTTTTTCAATATAATTTTCTTATACAGTATGGTTTTGATATTAATGTTCAGTTGCAATTGGCATTTCTATTTTCATACATGCAATAGTGATGTTTTATTATGGAGCTTTTCCTGGACTGGTAAGATGATTTTTTTCTGGATAGAAAATGCCTATGATTTCCAAATTATACTATATTGTAGCAATCTAGAAAAACAAGCTTGGTAGTGATTAGCCAATCAACTTTTACAGGAATCAGTTTCTCACTAACTGGACTTCTATTGTGATATCAAAATATAAATTTGGAGTAGATTCTTCCTGGATCACTTTGTTGACACTTTGAGCTTTTGGTATAAAGTCATCAGCCAATTGACTTTAACAGAAATTAGTTTCTCAGTGACTGACTTGACGTCCATTGTGATATATGGATATCAATTTTGGAGTATTTTTTTTTTATTTGTAAATATTACTAACTTTAACCGGGATTCTGTATTTTGATTAAATTATTTTTCCATTTGCTGATAACTTCACTTGAATGACCATTCATAATTGAGATTTACTAACTTGGATTTCTAGCATGCACCTTATAATATTTATTCTGTGGAGTTCTTTTTCTCTTTTACATGCAAGAATAGCACAAACTTAGAAAATGCCACAATCATGACTTATGTCCTATAATAGAGGGCTTAATATGACTTGATAATATGAGATGATAAACTATTTGTGACACATATTAATAGCATGGAAAAGTAATATGTTCTGTCGCATTAAGATTTCTTATTTGTGTATTTAATCTCTAAAGACAGATGTCTTGGAAAGAATTATTGATTTTTAACTTGAAGCATGTTTTAATGACCTAATCTATTCTAGATGCATCTCACCTTAATGAATTACTGATTTTTTTTTCATAATTTTTTATCTAACTTCTTTTGGATCGAATTTGCAGTTGTTATGCTAATGTTGTTTTGCTATGTCTAAATTCTAGAAAACCTCTTATGGTCTACCTACTTTGAAGAGGGCATTCTTGGACCTGTACATTTTAATGTTTTACTTATTCTTGTGAATGAGAATGGCATAATTTCATAATATCTTCAGTTTTACTTATTCATTAATTTCTTAGGTTATATGAAAGAATAGTGCGTCATGTGTGCACTCGGGCAACATGCTTTACTGTTGAGTGAAGAAGGTGGTCCTTATTGGATATGATTATTCCTATTAGATGGACTTATTTATAACTTGCATATGTGAATATGATATGAACCCTTTAAAGTGATCTAACTTAGGCTTATTGAGTTGGGTTGTTGGATGTAGATCTTGTATATGTAGAACCTTTAGTCCCGCATCTATTATGATCTATATGCTGATAATAGATATTCAGTATATATATGGATTTATAGTCCCACATCTATTATGATCTATGCGCTGATAATAGATGTTCACTATATATAGGATTGGTTCCCAAGGGCTTAGGGAATAATCTTGACATAGTTTCTTGTTCCCCATTAACAAGAAGCTTTACGACACTGTCATCCCTTAAGTCTCTTGGAAGACCTTCCTTTCCGCTGCATCTTTTCCACATAAATCAAGTCGATGACACTAAAGACAAGGATATGGTTTTTCAATCAGGTTCCTTGTCTATTATGCTTATATATATATATTTTTTATGTCATATTTAATTGATGAAATGAAAATTCATGCTTATATGTTTCTGTATTTCCTATATGTGAATTCTTATACGGTTCTTACAATCCATGCGGCTTAGGTTTTAAAAGAACTATCAATTGGTTCATCAATTTCATGGTTTAAAATTAAAGATTTTTTTTTGTAAATCTTGTGAATTTTATGCTGGATTAAGTTTTACTAGTATAAATTATATTTGATCGTCAAAATCTTTTATATAGAAAATCTAGGAAAATCTTGATCTTCGACTAGTGATGGTTTAATCGATTGATTTGGTTGACCAATCGATTATCAAGTCTAAAACATCGAACAGAATCAATAGAAATTGATTAAGAATTTTTCTTAATTGATTTCCTAGCTTAAACTGACGACTATAATAATTTTAATCGATTAAGTTAGTTTTTAATCGAAAACAGATTCGTTTATTCGTAAACAGTTTGTTTCTTAACTATTTCATGTTAAAAAAAAATTTATTTTGTTTAAATAGTGTTTCATTAAAAAAAAACGTAATTTTTTTTGGCACTGTTGTTGAAACAGTAAAAATAAGAGAGAAAAAACAAATTTTACATTAAATATTGATTCTGTCCGAGCGCTGAGTGGACGGACGCTGGGGATGTGGTACGCTCCACTGGCTCCGACTGGCGATGTAGATCTCCGGCGAACCTACAAAGAAGCCGAGCCAGGAGGGGTTTTCCGGCGACGACCCTCCGACGCTCAAGTCAGGCAATGAGAAATAAGAGAGGCAGCGTAACTGTGACTACAGTGAAGATTATGCGTACCTTCGTCGAAGTCTGGGGGTCCTTATATAGGACCCCGGGGAGGGGCGTGCACGTTTCTTGATGCATGCACGTACGCTTCCCCAAACATACTTTAACAAGGTCGTGTCAAAAAAACATGTCTGATGTCATTCCGCAATTGTCCGAGCACATCCCTGATATGACGGTGGAAGTTTCCATCGTACGATTTTGTGTACGGCTCGGCCGCTGGTCATGCTGTTTGTCGGCGGCAGGTGTCTCGAGGCTGATGTTATCCGTTGTCTCCTCTTGTCCTTTTGCTCCTTTTGTCCGTTCGCGGGCCGAGCGGTTCGACCGCCCAGTCCTCACATCTACTGAGAATACGCCTGCATTGAACCGAGTGGGATGCGCTCGGATAGGGTTGCGCCCTATTGTCTTGTGGCTCCGGCCGAGCGGCCTGTCCGCTCGACCCGAGAGTTTTTCTACTTGAGCATCGGAAACCCGACTCATGGTCGGGTTGTTATTCACTCGGCCCAGGGGATTCTCGGCCCGTCGGTCCAACACCGTCTAGGCGTTTGGTCGACCGGGCCTTGGGGTCGGCCTTCTTGACCATGGAACTCCACGTGTCACTGATCTCCCGCTAACGAGGGTCCCCCGTTCTTACCACCGGATCACATGCCTCCCCCTCAAGTCTAGTCGAAGGAGGCGCTAAGTCCGACTGACTGGACTATCGGTTTGCCTGAGGGACACATGCTCTGCCACTTTCTTGAATGATCCTCCGCTCGGCCACATTAGAGACCCGCACCGCCGCTCGGTCTATTATTGTTGATGGCTCCGCTAGCGTGTTGATGGTCAACGCTGACGCCCTTCTTATCCCCTCGGGATTCGTGTAAATCCGCGTCATTAAGGCCGAGCACGCGCACTGCGCTCCGTAATGACG
Organism: Zingiber zerumbet; assembly: GCA_037833815.1. Classification (NCBI taxonomy): domain Eukaryota; kingdom Viridiplantae; phylum Streptophyta; class Magnoliopsida; order Zingiberales; family Zingiberaceae; genus Zingiber; species Zingiber zerumbet. The sequence goes on from JBBMJZ010000075.1 coordinate 16,535,514, forward strand.
CTCATTAAATGCACCCCTTTGGCCTAGCGCCACGTGGCGTAGCTGCTGCCGTCATTGTACGGAGCGGCAATGTGTCCGATGGGACATCGACGGTTTAAAATGAACGGTTGGATGCGGGCTTTGGGCCCCGTGACCTGCATCCAACGGCTCGGCGGGACCGAGCCCTACCTTATAAAGCTATCGTCATTCTCTTCCGCCGCACTCTTGCTTTCGAGTGTCCAGTTTCCTTCTCGTGCGCTCAGTGCTCCGGCGATCCCGTTTCTCGACGTCCCGGCGACCCATCGTCCTCTCTTTCCATCCTTCTCTTCGTAAGGCTTCTTAATCTCTTACTCCTTTATTCCTTCGCGTTTTTCTTGTCATTCCTTTCTGTGGTTGTTCTTTTTGCTCCATTTCGAGTGTTCCCCTTGCTTGTTCTTTCGTTTTCCTCCGCCTTCCACTTCTTTTACTATCCCGGCCATGGCGAGCACCTCACAACCGTCTACCTCCAACCCCGGCCTCTGATACATAACCATGGAGAGCCGCTTTGATGAGGGCGACACAATGGGCCTTGTCCGTACCTACGAACTGCCAACCGACCATAAGATAACACTGGTCACTCCCTCCGACCGACCTCATGACCCACTGTCCGACACCGTTTATTTTTTCCGGGACAAATTTATAGCCGGTTTACGATTTCCCACGCATCCGTTCATCCTAGAAGTATGCAATTACTTCTGCCTCCCGCTCGTCCAGCTCATTCCAAATTCCTTTAGGCTACTATGCGGAGTGGTAGTCCTTTTTAAGATGCACGACATCCCCTTGGACCCCAAGATTTTTCACTATTTTTACTATCCCAAACAATCCGAATGGGGTACCTTTCTTTTCCAGACTCGGATCGGTTTTGTCCTCTTCGACAAAATGTTGAGCTCGAACAAACATTGGAAAGAATATTTCTTTTTCCTGCGTTTTCTCGAGTTGCCCAATTTCCGAACCAAGTGGCAGACCGCCGTGCCTACCCAACCAGCTCTCGGCAAATACAAGAGTCATCCGGCCTACCTCCATGCAGCCAACGGCCTGGTCGGCCAGCGATTCGACATCAACAAGTTGCTCCCTGAGGGCGTGTTGTACTTGTTTGGCTTGACTCCCATCCGAACCAGCCTTCCGTGCAGCATGAGTAAGGGCTTTCCTTGCTCTCTTTCCTTTTGGTCTAACTGATTTATTTTCCTCTTCTGCAGCCGAGATCATGTGGCGTGCCAAGGCTACCGAGCGGATGAGGTTGAGGGCTGCCGAGATTGAGGCGGCGACCGCTAAGG
>JBBMJZ010000075.1:16580989-16591308 GCA_037833815.1 Zingiber zerumbet
CCTCCGGGCACCCGGAATGGTTTGGGGCGCTCGGAGGTCCGGGCGCTTGGAATTGGTCCGGGCGCCCGGACCTGTTAAGTCAGCTCAGGTTGACTCTGGTCCAGGCTCTCTGCTCCGGTTCAGCTCGTCTCAGTTCGGCTCATTTCGGTCCAAGTCTGTTCACTCCGGCTCGGCTAGCTTGGGTGATCTCGGCCTTCCGGAATAGGGCTCACCCGAACCCAAGTTCCAGCCTTCTCCTCGAGTAGCCTTCCTTCCCGGTTTCTCGTCCCTCGAACGCCGTGCACGTTCTTCTCGTCCACCGGTGTACTCTTCTGCGGTCACCTCGTCCATCGGACGCACCGAGCCCGTCGGCTCTCTCCCGTGCCATCCTTCTTGCTAGCCGCGTCTTCCGCTCGACTTCCTGTGTTCCTAAGCTCCTGTACACTTAGACACAGGGGTTAAAAACAAACAGGACCTAGCTTGACTTGTTTGATCACATCAAAACACCTTGGGGTTCCAACAGCTTTCACATTGTAGACTAGCAACTCCTCAAAAGTATATTCCTTGTTGTAATAGATACTGTATACTAACTACTACAATGTGTAGCAACTAACCAAGACTAGCTACTACAACATGAATATACTTGGGTAGATATAAATATCACATTGCTCTTCTCTATGTTGTAGTAGCTACTCGGGAGTAGCTGCTATATGGTATAGCAGCTACTATCAACTAGCTACTACAACATGGAGCAGTAGCTACTACATGGTATAACAGCTATTGGTGACTAGCTACTACAACGTGCAATAGTAGTTGCTACATGTTATAGCTGTTACTCCGGGGTAGCTGCTACACAGTGTAGTAACTACGCGACAGTAGTTGCTACAACGTGCACTAGCAGCTTAACAATACATTTACATGTGTTATATTGTGGATTTAACCAGCTTTTACAATAGTTTTACAATACATTTAGACCAACTTGAAAAACATTTGTCAATAAAAAAATATTTTGATTACAATATATTTCAATCATGACATCAATTTTATATTGTAGCAGCTACTATCCAGTAGCTACTATAATATAAATCAAGTGATATTACAAATATTATCAACTTAACAATACATTTACTACATCAGCTACTATGAGAATATAATTCAAACACTGTGTTTAACACAAATATATATTAAACAAGCGATATTAAAAATATTACTGCTACCGAGTAGCTATAACAACGTGCAGCAATAGCTATTATATGTTGTAGCAACTACTCGGGAGAAGCTACTACACTGTGTAACAGCTACTCGATAGTAGCTATTACAACGTACAACAACTTGACAATATATTTACAATAGTTATAAAGGATCTAAGTTTTTGTGTATACAATACATTTACATCAGTTATACACTGGATTTACACCAACTTGTACAGTAGTTTTACAAAACATTTACACTAGCTTGACAAAAATTTATTGGTAAAAATTGACATCAATTTTCCAATAAATTTATACTAGCTTTTCAGTAATCTAGTGTTTTCTAGTAAAATTTTTATGACCAACATGAAAACTAAATTGTCTCATCCCAGCTTGTCTAAAATTTATTAGTCATCATTACATTAAACTCTCGACGTACCGCATAACAAAAATATACAATCTAACTTAAAAGATATAGTTTTATTTGGATTGTTAATAATCTAATTGTAAATAGGAATACGGAGATGTATAAAAAATGGATAAACATATACTTACAATTTTAATTATGTTGGACTTGAGATTGTAGATACGTCAAACTCTCTTGTCATTAACAATTGTAGCCTTGGATACCACTATTATAGTAAGATTAGTCCATATTTTTAAAAAAGTCCACCTGCATTGGGATGAATTTTGTAAGCAATACACACTAAAAGCCAATACATATAGAATTCTTTTGCATGACAAGTACTTACAGAACTATGAAATTTAGAAGTGTACAGTTTTGAGGCTACAAGGGAGTTATAATGCATATATTGAGTTTCTTGTAAGTCTATAATTAGTAGGTGCCAATGATCATCTGTGTTATTTAATGGACAGAATATATATCTGATTGACTTATCATTGTCAGTGTTTGATGATAGACTAAGTGACTCAAATGACATCATTATAAAAAAAAACCTGTGTATAGAGACAAACATTGTAAGAGGAATATATACAGAAAAAAACTCGGTAGTAGCAGTTGGTGTTATACTTACAACAAAACTAGCAACATAAAATATAGATGACCAATAAGGTATGCTAGAGTTTTGGCTTCCTCTATAATGATTGCAAAATATACATTTATGCAATCGTCAGCTATGAGTATGGTCCAATAAAAAATAGTCATAAAAGATTCCATATTCAATGAAATCGTTCGGTTGTACCATATTACCTTTGTCGTAGCCCTACATAAACAAAAAATAAAATATGTCCATAAATTATGTTTTACGACATAGCACCTATTGATAAAACTACTACAATTGTAGCAGTTACAGAAATTATGTGTTATAGAAACTTCTAATATGCATGGTTGAATTTATTCAACATTATGAAATATATGTTTAACAATATAATAAAAAGATAATTCTAATATAATTTATCCTTGTGTTCACAATATAATTATTAAAATTATTCATCATATATTTGCATTATAATAAGTACTCAAGAATCACTTGACTCACTTTAGCTAACTCAGTTTCAATAATGCCTTTGCCACCACATCATTTTTATTTTTCTTAACGTATGACTTCACTTGCTGAACAAATATAAAGACAAAAGTTTTCTCTATGAGTAATTAAATGTCATATAGGAATAAAATGCAAAATTATTAACCAACCTAAACCATACCTTCATGATTTTGGATTTCTTTTTGACAAGTGTATGCAAGAGTTTAGATGATGAAGATGTGACAGCTACTTCCGCAGATGAGACAAGGGCTTCTAAAAACTTTAACATGATGCTCAATAATTTCCTCTCCTTTTCCCTGGGTCATCTTTGTCTCATACTCATCTTAGAACTTATTTTTTTAATTCTCTTGGCCAGAGACACTCCCTCAATTTCTTTTGTAGATGGGGATGTGATTCTCTTTGTAGCAGTCCTCTTTACCCTTTTTATTGGTCAATTAGCAACTAATGCCTCTATATCGTTGGCAAACAAGTAACATTGAAGATCTTTAATTTTTCTCTCTTGTTTTGTTATAAGTTTGTATTTTACAAATAAAATTCTATCATTTTCTTCAATTATTTTGTCCTTGGCCACTATTGTAATTTTTGAATCACTGGCACTATTTTTAAACTCATCAATTAACTAACTAATTTGAGGCTCCATCTTTGCAATGAGATAGACCTTGCCCTTAACCAGAGACTCCAAATGAACATTTTCAGACTCCCTTGCTTGGAAAATGTACAAGACCCTTTCTCCTAAACACATTCTACAACATACTCCTGAACTTCCTCCTGCTATTCAGGAATTTGCTTAGGAACTTGTTTAGAAATTTCCTCAGAAACTGATTCTATAAACCCTTCAATAATTTGTTAATCTATATTCTCTACAACATTCCCTAGGGAATCATTTGAGAGTAAATGTGTCTCTAGATATGATGGACTTAAATCAATAATTATTTGGATTGCAGGTAGTTTTGCAATCCTAGACTTTATTTTCTCTACACAGGAGTCTAACCACTTCCATTTTCATATTCTTGGAAGGACATGTTATCTATAAGGCTCCATTATTCTAACATATTTACACATCCACACTTGCAATACAATAAAAATGGCTAAATTTAAATTTTTATGCATAAAATATATGAATCTATCTTCAAATATAAGAACTTACAATGAGAAGATGTGTCTCTAGATATGAATCATTTGAGAGTAAATGTGTCTCTAGATATGATAGACTTAAATCAATAATTATTTAGGCTACAGGTAGTTCTGCAATCCTAGACTTTATTTTCTCTACACAGGAGTCTAACCACTTCCATTTTCATATTCTCGGAAGGGCATGTTGTCTGTAAGGCTCCATTATTCTGACATGTTTACACATCCACACTTGCAATACAATAAGAATGGCTAAATTTAAATTTGTATGCATAAAATATATGAATCTATCTTCAAATGTAAGAACTTACAGCGAGGAGATGTGCAAATCCTTTGAGCATGGGAGCTTGATTTCCCGCAAGGTCCTCTGACTTCGGCCTCTATGAAAGCATTGCACCAATGACCTCTAACTATGAGCTTATATGGTCATATATAACCTTACACCAATTATACCTACCTAAATTCTTAAAATCATCTACACAATCAATTAGTGATTATACTAGTAATCTAGATATACTAGTAGTAGTAGTAAATAATACACAAACAAAGAAATATAATATTAAAAGTTGGCAAAAGAGAGTATCAGATTTAGTATATGAAGTTTTTTTACTGAGGTTAATCATCTTGTTCTCTAGTTCCTTCTTTGAACACTCTATATTATTGAAGTGTTGAAAAAAGAGTGGGGTGACAGCTGCATTCTGCTGCAAATTAATTTCGTCATCTTGGTTTGGGAGTCGTAGAATCCGTGAAACATCTTTCCTTGTGAAGCTAATCTCCTTATTTTGAAAGATGAAACATTTGCCTTCAATGTCCCAATTGTCAAACATATTTTATATGAGGCTTTAGATATTTGGAATTTTAGGCATGGATACGATCCAAGAAAATGGGTTTCCATTTATTAGCTCTATGCATCAGTCGTTTTTGTCTAGTAATGATAAAAAAACCTTGAAGTGAGGATAATTACTTTTCTAATGCATTTTCTTATAATATGCATGAGAAGCAGTTCTCTGACTCACCATTTAATTCTGTCAAATAAATATATCAAATCTTAGTGATAATCATTTAGCTTCATTATAATGCTAATTTTTAACCATAATATGATACATTACAATATCAATTTTCAATCATAATATGATACATTGCAATATCTAGTAGCTTGTTAGCTACTACAACATGATTAGTAGATGCTACAACATGTCTATTGATCACGTTGTAGTAGTTATGGTCAAGCAACTGCTGCAATATGGAAACAAATAGAGTTTAACAATGTTGTATCAGTCATTAGGGTTTACCTACGTTGTAGCACCTATTGTCGAGTAGCTGCTATAATGTTACAACCCTTTTTTTAAACCCCTATTTCCTAAAAGTATATCTTCAAAGTGAAGACCTATAATCAGTCAACACCATTATAGTAGCTAGGAGAAGAATCAAAACACTAAACCCTAATGAAATACTTACAATGAAGGTGAAGATTCGGAGGAGAAAATGAGTCATCACGGTGAGGTTGATAGATGAAGACACCGTTGGGCACCAAGCTACTCCCAATGAGAATGTTTTGAAATGTTTGCTCGCACGCCTGATTTAGGGGTTATCACTTTAGCCGGAACCATGAGGGCAAAAGGGCAATTGCATAATATAATTTTTCTTTCACGTTGTAGTAGCTGCTATTGGGTAGCTGCTACAACATGAAAGAAAAATATAACTTTAATCATAATACATTTAAATATATCAAACATGTGAACTATAATAGATGATATAAAAAATGACTAGAAGACAAATATAAATCTCTATTCTTCAAAACTAATTTATTTAAGAATTAATAAATCATGGAAGACTTAAGGAAAGAAGACTTATAAATATTATAACTTCAAAAATCATATCTATTTTTCATCACTAATTTATAGAGAATCTGACTGTTACTCTATTTCTTCTAATGTATCTTTCAGTTTTCTAAATTTTTTAGTTTTTGATAGTTTTCTCTCTGAGTTTGAACTTGATACTATATTTACATATTCACACAAAATTTCCTTTCCTCTCAATGTAAAGGAGATAAGTGCTAGATTTTTATAAAAGTGTGCTTTAAAAACTCTTATTGTATACTCTTTACTCTTGAATAACTGGTGTATAGTGCTCTTAAAATGATTAACTTAGGTAGATGCTTCTATCCATGTATCATAAACACCTGGCTGAAGCCCAATAAAGATAACGTATATTTTCTCCTTTATTAAATAGATTATTTAGAATAATGTATAAATAATATATTAGGATTATAGGGAATTACAACTTAAATTGAAATAACTTACCATCGAATAAATTGTGAAAAATGATATTTGACAAGTTTCCTTCAAATTATAAAATCAAAAAAATGTAAGAAAAGGTTATTTTAACTGTCTAGATAGATGCTACACATTGTAATATCTAATTGCCCAAAAAGCTACTATACGTTGTAGCAGCTAGGAATTGTATGTTACAACATAAATCCTAATAATATATTAAGATTAGAGAGAATTCTAACTTAAAATAAAGTGACTTCCATTAAATCAATTGTGAAAAATTGAAATGACTTAAATTGACAAGTTTCCTACAAACTATATAACCAAAAAATTAAATTTTATCAAAAATGATTATTAACATTATAAGATTGTAAGATATATGCTTCAAAATCTCTTTTTACCTCCTCTTTACTCTTAAAGGACTTGTGTATAGAGCCCTTAAAATAATTAACTTATTTAAATGCTTCTATCTAGGTGTCATAAACACTCGGCTGATACCCAATAAGGATAACATATATTTTTCTTATATTAAATAGATCATTTAGAATCATGTATTAACAATATATTAGGATTAGAGGAAATTACAACTTAAAATAAAATGACTTACCATTGGTTATAAAATGTGAGAAATGATGTTTGACAAGTTTTTTGTAAATTTTATAACTAAAAAATTTAAAATTTATTTAAAAGTATTATACTTCATTATACGAAAATATCTTTTGAACTGCCCAAGTAGTTGTTATAATGTGCAGTAGCTACTTGGACAGTTAGTTGCTACACATTGTTGTAGCTAATTGTCCAAGTAACTGCTACATGTTGTAGTAGTAACCATCCAAGTAGCTGCTACATGTTATGGTAGCTAAGTAGCTAATTGTTCAAGTAGCTACTACATGTTGTAGCAGCTAACTATCAAAGTAGTTGCTACAACGTATAGCAACTAAATATCCAAGTAACCGCTATATGTTGTAATTGCTAAAGTTGTACATTGTGGTAGCTAACTATCCAAGTAGTTACTATATGTTGTAGTAGCTAGGGTTTGTACGTTGTAACAGCTAATTGTCTAAGTAGATGCTACACGTTGTGACAGCTAAGTAGCCAAATGTCTAAGTAGCTACTAGATGTTATAGGAACTAACTATCCAAGTAGCTGCTACAATGTGTAGCATCTAGAGCTTATACGTTGTAGCATAAGTCTTAATGAAATTATTGTACAACGCTAAAAAATAAATAGTGGAGCGAGCAGGCTTACGATCGCGAATAAAGAGGGGTGCTAAGCAACATGTAGCGTCATCTTTGTTTGCAAGGACAGTTTGGGGAGTTTCCAGCCAACTCGAGAACAGACATGCAGATGTAATGTGCTTAGATTGCCTCTCCTTTGCTTTTCTTGCTGATAAGTGTTATAGCGACGAAAGACGGTAGTGAAGGAAGGAGCCAGAGCGAGATTTGGGAAAGTTGAGAGATTAAAAACCGAGAATGGAGAGGGGTGTTGAGCAACGTGTAGTGTCAACTTTATTTGCGGTGGTAGTTTGTGGAGCTTCCAACTAGCTCGAGAACAAGCATGCGGCTGTATGTTGTGCTTAGCTTGCCTCTCGTTTGCTTTGTTTTGCTTACCTGTAGGAGCGAGAGAGATGGAAGACTACGGCGAAGGAAGGAGCGAAGGAGCGAGAGCTAGGGAAATTTAGATTTGGGAAAGTCAAGAGATTAAAAATTAAGCCACAGGTTTTGAATAGAGGGTTGAAGCGGAGAGAAAATAAAAGAAATGTAATAATGTAAAGAAATTGAGCTGGCAAAGCCATGTAAATGCATTGCTCAGGGTCGCACAGGAGGCATCGGGTAGCATATATATTCCTCTCCATGGAATAAGAGAGATTAAGGGTTTTATTCTTTTCTCTCTTCCTCTTGTTACCTCTGCCTAACCTAACCCATTGTCCACCTTATGCCATTGACCAAAAGGTTTGGCTGAACCTCCATGTGTCGCCAGCTTCCTTCATGTACCGTCGTGCAACCTCCAAGAGTACTCAGCCAAAAGGTTTGGTCGGATCTTGTTTCGCCAGTTTTCTTCCTTGTCGTTGGCCTCTTCTCTCCTTTGTTTCATCTCTTCTACTTGACTAGTACCAAGAAAAGACACAACTTATGGCTTGTGAAGTCATCTTGAAAATATCTCAGTGTGGATACTAATAGAGGTAAGTCTTGTGAGGCTTGCTAGGTGATTCCCTTTCCTCTAAACGTCATAAGAAAGGTACAACTCTTAAACAACCATTATTAATCTACGATTATTATTGTGTCCAAAAGAATTCACATATATCTACAATAGTATGATATTGTTTACTTTGGGCCTAAGCCCTTATGATTTTATTTTTAGGATCTATCCAAAAAGTCTCATACCAATGGAGATTTCTTTTTTCCTTTTAAACTTATGATCTTTTTCATATTTTTCCAATGTGGAGCTTTGATTATATTTCTAACAATTTTCCCCTCAAATAAAGGACCATCATTACTCTCATGGTCCTGCCTCTCTGCAAGCATCCAGTCACTCTTAACCTACTTCGGGCCTTCCTACAATCATTTGGTCACCCTAACCTAGTCTGGACCTCCCTACATGCATCCGCTCACCCCGACCTACTTCGGACCTCTCTTCAACTTCATCCAAGGCCACCTCATATGACATTTGGTATAGACCATAACTTTGATACTATTTATTAAGACACTTGAAAGCTAAGGGGGAGGGGGGGTGAATAGCTTCTTTCGCTTCGTTGATGATTTGTTGTAGCAGAAACTTAAAGCAATGTTAACTCGTTAAATTTTACTTGGTCTCCACCTCCTTGAGGTCACTAATCCAAGGGTCCACTCTCTTTACTCATAGATGCACTATGAAACCTCCTCCCCGAAGGTGTAGAAGCTTCATACAAACTTGAATACAAGAAATGCAACATAAGTTTCACAAGAAATCAAAAACGATTACAACAGTGAACCTTGCTTTGCTTGCTCTTTTCTTGCTTGGAATAGCCCCTTGATGCTTGGAAAGTGCAACAATATTTCTCTTCTAAACTCTCAAGAATTGGCATGAACATTGATTTTGAGTTGTGCCATCAAACTTTTGCGAAAATCCTTTTCTAGGGTTCACTCGACGTCGCGAATCGATTCAGCTTTACTCCAATCGTTTGCCACGTCAGCCGACCACCTGCAGATCATCTCTTTTTCAAACTTCGAATCGATTGGTGAGTCATACCAATCGATTTGGCAGCTTTTATTTGATTGACTAATCAATTTAGAAGTTTATTATTCACTTGCAAACTCTTACCAATGGATTAGGCAAACTCCCAATCGATTCGGCCTCTTCACGAATAACTCAATCGATTGGGTGCCTTCCCAATCGAGTTAGCACAATGTGCTTCATAAAAATCACACTTCAATCGATAGCCCAATTGATTAGAGATAATCTTGATTGATTACCCAATCAATCCAGAACATTTCTATTTCTCGAGGAAATAAATTCTCCCAATTGATTACCTGATTGATTGACTTTGGCCTTGATCAATTACCTAATTGATCTAGAACCCTTCTATTTTATGAGGAAAAGTTCTTAATCAATCGCCTGATTGATTGGATTTAGCCTTGATCGATTACCTAATCAATTGCCCAGAGCTAATCTGCTAAACCTAGTTTTAGGTTCCTTTGCCCCATGCCGAAAAGGTAGAAAACCTTTCTTAGAGTTTTGTATACTAAAATGAACTAGGATAGTATCGATATATGAAACTTAGGATAAGCACAACATCTTTTTCTTGTGATCCCTTATTACTTTGATCCTAAGAATATGCCCGTATTCTCCTAATTTTTTCATATCGAATTGCTTGGACAACCATACCCTTACATCTGACAACACTTTGACATTGTTGCCAATTAACAAAATGTCATCTACGTATAGTACAAGAAATACCACCATGTTTGCGTCACTCTTCTTGTATACACAAGACTCATTCGAACACTGAATGAATCCATAAGACTGGATTACTTCATTAAACTGGATGTTCCAAGATTTCGAAGCTTGCTTCAATCCATAAATAGACCGATTGAGCTTACATACAAGATGCTATTTACCCTTCACAATGAATCCCTCTAGTTACTTCATATGGATGTTTTCTTCAAGACTTCCATTAAGGAAAGATGTCTTGACATCCATTTGCCAAATCTCATAATCCATATGAGCAGCAATGGATAAGAGTATCCGGATAGACTTAAGCA
>JBBMJZ010000075.1:16621621-16632193 GCA_037833815.1 Zingiber zerumbet
AAAAAATAACCTATTGTTACTCTTTTCACTTGTGAAGCAGAGTACATTGCAGCATCTTCATATGTTAGTCATGCTATATGGCTAAGAAGCTTGCTAAAAGAGATAAAATTTGAACAAAATGAACCAACTCAAATTTGCATTGATAACAAATCTGCAATTGCATTGGGGAAGAATCCTGTATATCATCAAAGAAGTAAGCATATTGATGTTTGCTTTCATTCTATTCGCGAACATGTGAAGAACAAAGATTTGGAACTAGTCTATGTGAAGACTAAATAGCAAGTTGCTGACATCTTTACCAAGCTACTAAAGTTTGAAGATTTTATCAAGATGCAGAATCTACTTGGAGTCACAAAATTAAGTTTAAGAGGGGGTGTTGGGAATTAAATTTTAATTGTTAGAGATAAAAGTTGGTCTTGATAAGAGTTTGTGATAGAGATAGAATGGATGAAGTGACAATCATGATAGGAACAAGAGTTTCGTGGAGATAAAATAATTAAAAAAAAGTCATGATTATCCCATATTGAGGCTTATCCAATAAGCCTATAAATATGTACCTTTTTCATGAATGAAGTAAGTTGAGCCTTTTGTTTTTATTCTCCTCCTATTCCACGTAGAGATTTTTCTCCCCTTTCATATTTTTTCTTCTCCCATAATTTCTTTTCCAACAGATGATTCTATGAGAATTTCTTCTTCATCGTATCATGTCCTATTAGGGATGACAACGACCGAATTTGTCATCTCTTTCGTCTGTCCTCATCCCGATTTTATCTAATCAGAAAATCTCCCCTCATTTCATCTCCATCTCCCCTTCAAATGCCCATGGTCATTACTTGGCAATTTTTTTTGCAATTTTTAATAATACAAAAATCTAATGGCATATAAATATTAATATTAATTACATAATACATCTATAATAACATTAATAATTTATGGTTTAGTAAATAGAAAAGATCAAACTCCATTATTATTATTATTATTATTATTATTATTATTATTATTATTATTATTATTATTATTATGACAGATTCGGAGATGATGATAGCCTCTCTATACTGGTCCCCGTTCAACTATAGGGATTTGAAAAATCTCTCAACCCAAACTCAGATCTGAAAAGGCTCCCTAAACTCGTCCTATTTTGAATTTATTTTTCCACAGGCCCTGAATTCATGGGAAAAAAAATATGATAATTATGTCCTATATTTCATCATAGGTGTTGTTTAAAATTAAATTGCCTGAATGAAAATATATGAAAAATGTTTCAAAAAAAATGATATTTAGCAAAGGGCCCACTTAGTTTTCTTGATCATGTACCAAATATTGCACCTATTTTTTAAAATATTAATACTTACTAGAATCATACCTATTAAGTACTTAAGATAAAATAAAAAGATATTTGGCTATGATTAGCTAGTTATTAATTCTATAGAGTCTTTGTTATAAAATATATATGGCAAAAGTTAAAAAGATGCATGTTCTTATTGGAAACTTTTAAAGGGCGTTCATCTTTCTTATCAAAAGAGATTACATTCAGCCCTGGTACATTTTTCTTTCAAAATTATCCTTGCTTTTGACACTATTATAACAATTACGAGTTTATAACGGCTAGACAATTCTTACACTACGATCCGGTAGCTGTTATATAATTATAGTAGTTATAATTTCATAGCAGCTAAAATATAGACATTTCAATTATGAAACACTATGTTTTAACAATTATAGGGCAAATATAGTTGTTACAGTATGGACACTTATAGAAACACTTTAACTTTTATCAATACTAATAATATTGAGATGTAGAAATTACATAACTATTACAATGAGTATTTTATCACTGGTTAACATTGATCAACACATCAACACTAGTTAATGCTGATCAATATTATATTATAGTAGCTACAAATTATAACTAGTACTTTATGTTTAATCAATATCAGTCAATATTGTATTGTAGAAATTATGGTCTCGTAGCTGTTATAAATGTGTAGTTGTAACAGTTGTAAAATTATAGCCGCTATAATTGTGTAGCCGTTACTGGATCATAGCTACTATAATTTTGTAATAGTTATTGGATCATAACTGCTATAATTGCATAGCAAGTATGATTTTATAGTTGCTATAACATCAAATATAAAGATAGTTTTGGAAAGTAAAATGTAGAGTAATGGAATGGAGCACTTTTTTTTATAATAAAAAAGATGTCTTCTTGATTTTTACCCAAATATAAACATAGTTATTTGTAACATGGGAGTGGACTTTGAATAGCTTAATATATACCTAAATAATGGGACCCACAAAAAGTGAAATGCTATGTCCCATCATTTATGTGTCTATCCTTAAGATTTTTCCTTGAGAGTTTTCCTTAAGAGTATCACAGCTCTTATTGTCAAACAGTAATGATATTCTTAAGGAAAACTCTTAAAGAAAATTTATAAGGATAAACACATAAATGATGAGACCCACAAAAAGTGAAATGGTAGGTCCCATCATTTATGTGTCTATTCTTAAGATTTTTCCTTGAGAGTTTTCCTTAAGAGTATCACAGCTCTATTGTCAAATTATACATACCTAATATATAGCAATATAATGAAATATAACTTTATCAAACCTATTCATTAATCACTGTGTTAGCCAACTAATATCACTATAAATCAAATCATAACCACTTAATGATGTCCTAATTATAAGCATGTTGTCTTTTCCAATGAAATACTTGATTGTTAACTTGTTTTTGCTGGCTAAACTCAAGGTAATCATTAATATGTGGAGTTCTCTTGGCAGATACTGACCTTGAGGGAGAGTTGGAAAGCCTACAAGGGAGACGAAGATGCACAGATGATCACTAAGGGTGAAAGGGCGAGGCCATTGTTTAAGGCAACTAAAGACTTGGGGAGTTCTAGTTGCACCATCTCCATGTTCACCGAACAAGGATCACTGAGGTCGTCTTCTTTAGGTTATCGGATGAGCTGGTCGCGCACAAAGGAATGGTTTACGATATATCAAGTTGCTCCAATAAACACACTTGTAGCTGAGGTACACTTGTAGCTTAGTCTGTACTGCAAGGATGGATATATGTAGTTTGGCCTTGAATCTTAATTAATATGAAAATATACAACTTAATTGACAGGCAAGTAGAAAATATGGATCATCGACAACGCCGAAGAAATTACTCGACAAAGATGTTCTAGCACTGAGGGTGTTCCCCGGAATGGATCGAGCATTAGCAATGGCGATGATTATGATAACAAATTCAATGAGTTAGTTATGCATATGTAGAACTAGAGACCATGTCATATCTGCCAATTTTTTTTTTCAAATTGTAAGAGTAATCTCAGTTAATGGTCCATGTGGTGGAATTAGTATTTCCTTCTTTGTAGAACGATACAAATAAACAAATAAAACAAGATCACTTTGCCGTGTAAAGAATGTTATTTGACTAGTAAATTACTTGGAAACTTTTTAGGTATCTCTTGGGCTAATTAAGATGAGAAAGTTTACTTAATTACAAAAATTATTTTTTTGTAATTTAATACCTCATTACAGAATCCTAATTATTTAGTTATTAAGGTTTAATAGAATATATAAAAAAGAATTGAGGTTACTAAAGGGCTTTCAACGTCGGAATTACTTATAATTTTTTATAATTACTTAATTAGTCTTACATATTTTATTTTCACTATAACTTTGATATTTGAATCTCACTCGAGCCACCAAAAAAACTTGATCAAACCCAATTAGATCAAGGTTCAATAAATTAATTTTCAGTAAGTCAACTTTTAACTAATCAAAAGAATTTATTAATCTCATTCCGTTCTACTTAAAAAAATAAAATTACACTTACTGAAATTTATTGAACAATTTTTTTTGAAACGCAATGAATGTTGACATAAGACATGATCACATGGCCCAAATGGGAAGCTTTATCGTTTAAAAGGACACAAGTCCTGAAAGTTGTTAATTCAAAAAAGAGTTTTTGTAGTTGAGAAAAATCACTGATTGGTTGTTCCTTTTTGTTTTGTTTTTTTATTTTATAATTCAAGTATCTTATTAATTCCAACGATAACAATCCGATCCCATAAACATTTGTCACTGACCATCATAATAAATCCGAAAGCACAGATGACAATTACCACACCAACCCAGTCACAGTGGTTGCTCCTTTTTGTTTGCACATTAAGGAGCCTTTCAATTGTTTAGTTTATTCTTAGACAGTTGATGGACTGTCCTTTTCGTTATAACACATTTATTTAATTAATTAAATTAATGGGTAAAGGAGTTTAAAGTCAAGTGAAGTTCAATGATAACACCCACATGGTATTTCGACTGGTCAGCAAATTTCAGGACAATGCCTATACATGGGTTTGCAATATAATTATTCCATTTTTTAATAAAAAAATTCTGAAATAAAATTATAAATATTTTGTATTCGATTGATTCCCATATGCTTAATCATACCAACCAGTAGATGAACCATCATCTTCAGCTCTGGTAGCTCTGATTCCCATATGATTAATCTTCACAAGCTAGCCGTCTTCAAACTAGTGTTCATCTCATCAACCCTTGAAAATTGACAATAATTTACAAAAGAATACATGAATAAACCAACAAGAGCATCTAAAGCAAAGGTATATGACTCTGGTGGCAAAAGTTAAAGTCCTCCCTTTACTGGCCTCTCCAGGACGGTCTAAAATGAGATAAATCACAAGGACTTATTCAACCTTAGTCGAACGACCTTCCTGAGACATGAAATAATCCGAAGCCGTATTTGAAAGGTACATGACACTCAAAATGATGGATGCTAGTTGGATTTAATGGAGAATGATGAAAAGATGAATGGTCCTCCTACTTTATGTTGTTTCATACTCTCACATGAGACTAGAGGTCTACAGAACTGAAATGATTTTTTTACCCCTTTAACCTTACGAAACCAAGCAAAGGAAAGGGGATGAAGCCACGCCACTTAAGAGAGCTCTTCGGTGTTGAACTTTTTCCAAGCTTCCTGTACCATGGCAATAAGAACATATTACAGATAATTTATGGAAACCACAAAGCGTAATAATCACTAGCAAGGTAATCATTCTTGGGGTGGTAAATTAATCACTGGACAACTATGCCAAACGATCTAATAGTAATAGCTAGCTAGATATCTGAGCTTGCATGAGGCAAAAAAAAAAAAAAAACATTGCAATATGCAATTTCACAGATGGGCATGCGTAACAAATAGCCAAGGAAATTATATTTTTCAGAAACAATCATTTGATTCAGCGAAAAGGTAGATAACAAGCAATAGAAACCATTTTGTGACAAAGTTCTTCAAACCCTTAGATTATCAACTAATCCTCAACATTGTTACTGGGGAGCAGCAGCAGGCAAATATTTGAAAGTAATTCAGAAGGTACATCAAAAGTGCAGATCCACAGGAAGAACTACAGAGGTAAACTTGAATAGGTAATATGAGCTTTGTATGCACCTTAAGTTTCACAGTGGAAGTTGAATATGCACAAGGAAGAAAAACTATAGCAATTATCATGGCAGTCTTGATGACAGATGAGATTTTTACATGTGAATTTTGTGATGAAGATTGCTGGGATAAACAAGTACCTTAAGAAGATCAAACACTTTCTCAGCAATATACTTTTGTTCAAGAGTTGCACCCCTCTGTTGCACCTTATCTGGATGGACACACAAGGTTGCCTTTCTATAAACTTTTTTCACTGCAGCAGCAGTGATCACATCCGTCAACGATACAGGTTCCCAGCCACATTCTGGCCAAAGTACCTGAATTCCGAAAATTGAATGTCAATAGTGTTAGAGTGGTATATGGAAATCAAAGCTAGATCCCACGCTAAAAATGCTGAATATCAACAAACCATGGGTTTTGTTGCAGCCAATAAAAATTATGAAAGCTTAACCATGCTTCACAAGAATCTGATATATAAAATAAAGATTTAATAAAATCAAACTAGTAACATGACAAGGAAAAAAAAACTGTGCAATAGAGTAAATATAAGTTTAGAAAAAATGTAGCAATAAGAAATATAACATCATATAAGTTTACTAAAGAGCAACAATTTCCAAGTCTAGGAGGATAGTAGCTGACATATTGCATTGTTGATAATAAAGCACGTAAATTTCCTTCTTTCCCAGCAGCCCATTGTTTTATTTCTGCTGCTCGTACTCCTGCAATACTCTGAAAATAATAAGCATAGTTATGAGAAAACAAGCTGTTGGAATACATCAATCGCAATGATTGTCCATGATCTTTTTATGGACTGGTCGACAAATATTTAAAAAATTATAAGAGGCTTACTTGTCTTACAGCCTGCTCATGCTCAATTTGCATATCACGCTCATTTTTTTCTGACAAAGCTTTTGCCTGAATATAAGTATTCATCAGAAATAGTAAAATTTTTGCATCTAATTAATAATTGACCACATGAGAAGATTGTTACAACTCTATAAGATACTGGGAAAAAAAATCCATACCACACGATTAAGAGTTCTTTGGTGCCGATCTAGCCTAGCTTTTCTTCTTTCTTCACTCTCTCCTTCAATTTCTTCAAATTCTACAGATGATGGAGGACCTAATATAAAGGAAGAAACATTAGCTATCCATAAAATATCAGCAAAATTGAAAATAAACCAAATTTGAGCCAAGAACACTACCCCAAAAATCAAAAGCTTCATCATGCAAAAAACTAGGTGTGGAAGATGCCTTCTTGATGGTAGGCGAAGAGCGTTGAGAAGTCCTATTTGTCCCACCATTAATGCCTATGTCTTGAGCTGGAAAGTCAAAGATGGTGTCCTGGAGGATACAAATAATAATCATCTTCTCTGATATGAAGACTAATTGCTCCAAAATTTTTCACAAATATACTCACTGCTGAAGCTGCAGTCGGTTGCTTGCCTGTAGTCCTTGCGGATTGACCCATAGAAAAGAAAGACTCGAGATCAACAGTTTCTTTTGTTTCGAAAGCACCAAAAGGATCCTCCATTACAGTGGTTATTGGCTGAGATGATGAAACAGGAGGCTTTGGTAGGTTAATTTTTGGAGGATTCCTGTAAAACATTTCTATCATTAAGGAAATAAAAGCAAAGGATCGAATAGATGGCTAGAATAAGTTACGGTTGGATAAACAATCATAGTAAGGTGCAAAGATTTAGTTTAATCAAATAAGCATATACATGGTTTAATCTATTCAGTTGTTCCATCTCATGATGGTAGTTCTTGTGCAAGAAGTAACCATATCAGATTATCAGCTGAATGCATATATCATAATGAGGTGCAAATAGTTGCCGTTAACTTCTTCAAATATAAGATGGACCATGACTAAGTATACAATTGTTTATTTAGGAAATTCCAGAACTTTGTTGAATGGTTCAGTAATTTCAGCTTATAATTGTCAGACAAGTCAATTAGTATGCAATATTTTTAAGAAGCTAGACAGCTAGATCAAAGAGCATGTATTCCACCATCTCACATGGGACACCAAACTTCCATCATTTATTCATAGACTCATATACGAAACTAGTATTTAAGGTCATTCGCATAAAAGTCCAAATAATCTAACCAAATTGTACCTCTTCTCGGGGGGCCGACTAGGCTGGCCAAACCCAGGAATCACCTTCTCAGTGCCAGAAAAGTTCTGCTCTTTTCCGTCATTCAAACTCTTAGACTTTCTCGTTGGCTTTCCAAGATTCTCAAGAAGATCATCCATTGAAGGCTTTGGCGAATGATTTGATCCCGATGAGATGGAAAAGAATACGTCATCATCAGCGTAGTTAACCGTCGAACTTTTTACACCAGGAAACGCATCGAATACACCAGGCACAGAAGAGGATTTCACACCGGAGCCCCCGAAACCATCCAGTAAGGAATCAAAGACATCAGGCGGTGCGGAAGACGCCAACCCACCCGAGGAAGCCGCAGGATTCAAATGAACCGGCGGGCCCCCGAATATATCGTCGAAAGGTGGCTGGCTCCGGCTGCTGTGACTTCCAAGACCCAAATTGCCGATAAACGGATCGCCGGAGGAGTCAGGGATGGCCCAGGAAGCCGGATTACTCCAGGAGGATTTTTCGGCGGCCGATCCGGAAGCAAGATTAGCGGGCTTGGATGCGGCCATCGGGGCGGACTTGCCCTGCGGCCGCAAGCCGAAATCCCTGGCGAGGATGGTCGTGACGTCATCCATGGGATCAACAGAAGAAGACGAAGGTGGCGACGGAATCGTAATCTCCGGTGGGCAGCGGGCGGTGGAGGAGGGAGAACGAGGCGGATCGCGGCGCTAGAGGAGGTCGTCGTTGTGATGAGGGTGGTACATCAACGTGTAAAATGGCAAAGGGCCGAGGCAAAAATGTCGGTGAGAGGCCCCACCTGGGAACGCCTTTTTGATTGGTCAAACGTAAGTGTTTGCTGGTTTGGGGATGGGGAAAGAGGGAAACCGGTCGCCCGCTGCTTTCGCTGGCCGATCCATTTACGTTGTGCCATTGTTATTGGTTGAAGTCTGTGTTCGCTATTACAGGAGACACAGGATGTCATAGCTCCAAATCTGGACCGGATCAGATCAGGCCGGTCTGACAAATTATAACATAACTTCAATGGAAAGCAAAAGAAACAACGTGAAATACCATTGACAGCGTTGAGTTAAAATTCCAATCAATTCATAACTATATTTGTGATTTATGTAATCGATTTTGAGATTAATTTTTAGTGGGTATAAAAATATTTATTGAATCTATGATCTTCTCTTCTTTGTATAAAGGTCTTCTGTTAGGATAAATATTTCCTATAATTTATCTTCGCAGAGTACGTAGAGTCATTCCGGAGAACTGCTAAGATGATGACTTTACTTTTTTGATGCAATATCATCATCTTCGGAGCAATGGTGCAAGGCACTTTCTTAGTTTCTCAAACATCGAAAGATTGAGTATTAAATATTGATAAATTAATGGATGAATTTTTCCTTAATAGATGGTTGACCTGTCGCCTATTATGAAGCTTCTCGAACCGGGTTGGGATGGTTATCCTATATATATATAGAGAGAGAGAATTTTTATATTCTACACATCCAACCTTGCACATACCATAAGCATCCCATTTTTTAAATTTTGTGTATATGTTTAATACTATAATTCAACTCCTAAACTATAAAACTATAAAGACAAGAGTTTATTGGCATAACCAGGAGTTTAAATTTTTTTAAAAAAAAATAGTTTTTTTTTTTGCTGATTGTCTATGCCGCCTAAGGACACCGCCCATGCCTACCACCTAGGCTAAAATCCTTCTTTATATATAATATATACATACACATTTCTGTTATCCTGACGATATATATGTATGAATGATAGCTGTGAGCGCCTCTCAAAGCTGCCATAATGACATTTTTTTTAATCTCCCAGTTATGCAAAAAAATAGGTGTGTCTGGGATATGCAGGATATTATATATATATCCTGCCCGGCTCACCCTACACGTCTGTGCGCAACTAAGGCGCCTCGAATCGATTTGAGACACCTCAATTGTTATACACGTTTTTTTGTATTTTTTTTTGTTTATTTTTTTTAGTTTAGTAAAGTTAATTAGATTTTACCTTTAGGGTTCAAGAATTTAGCTATAGTATTTAGGGTGCATTTTTTTTAAGCTTGGGTTTAGTGTTTAGGATTTGAGATTTAGAGGGCATATATATGTGTGTGTATATATGCATTGTGGACTCGGCTTGCGCAATTGAGTGGCCAAGCACTCGGAAGTGACTCGAGCGCCCCAAGTCGCTTTTAGTCCCCCCAATCACCCAGGTGCATAGCGTCGCACAAGGAATGGTGCGTAGCGTACACAGTGTATCATCTCTATGTGTGTGTGTATATACACACATAGAGTACGGATTCGGCTTATGCACCTCCTGTATGTACGCACCTGAGTGGCCGAGCACTAAGAAGTGACTTTGGCGCCTTGAGTCACTTTCGGGTACCTCGACCACCCAAGATACACAACGTCGCGCAGTAAATGGTACACAACATATCATTTCTCTCTATATATAAATAGAAATGATACACTACAGACTCAGCTTGCGCACTCCCCGTGCACACCCAAGTGGTCGAGCGCCCGGAAGTGACTTGAGCACCCCGAGTGAATGCATATGGGATGCCCCAAGTCACTTTCGGGTAACCTGACATGTGGTTACTAACCCACTAATTAGTAGTTTGATGGTCAACAATTATCCGGTCACAAGTTTGTTATCAATACTCACTTAAGGTTTTACACGAACTGTGATAAATTTAGGTCCCCTCACACTCTACCCGAACTTTAGATTCGACCCCTTCCATAATCTAATCTCTACTTAATTTTGGGACTTAGTTGTCTCATTACTCAGGATCAAGCATTATTCTTTATACAAGACTATGCTATTTTTCTCTATGCCTATCATCTCTCCAATTGTTTTTGACTATCCTTCTACGAAAGTGTGGTGATACCTTTACAATCCAGAAGCTCACACCTATTCCTACCTGTTAGGATCGTCGGTTGCCGGCTAGAGAGGGGGGGTGTGAATAGCCGCCCCAAATCGCTCGTTTCTTCCTAC
>JBBMJZ010000075.1:16669438-16699392 GCA_037833815.1 Zingiber zerumbet
GAAAATGGTAGAGAATGTGTGATGAGAGAGAATGAGGAGAGAGAAAGTATGTTGAGAGAGAAAGTGTGATGATAAAACAGGGAGAGAGAAAATATGATGAGAGAGAACAAGGAGAGAGAGTGTGAAATTAAAAAAAATTAAACAAATATACTAAGGGTATTTTTGTCCAAAATTTAAGGGAGATGGTGAGTTTCATCCAAACCCAAGGGAGGAGGTGAATTTCATCCATACCCAAGTTTTTGAGTTTCATTCCAAAATCTTGATTTCATTTTCATCAACTAAACACAAGGTTTGAGAATGAATCCATTCCTTTATTCCCAAATCCATAAACCAAACACCACCCTAATATTCCAAACCTAAATTGTCAAATTTTCAAATTAAAAGCTGATGTTTATGCGCCTATAAAGTATCGAAACCTGACCGTTAAGGTTTGATGTTTTTTTTTCTCAAATGGACGGCAGTCGATCCGGTAACGGCCTGTAGGAAGCACGCGCGTGACTCGCACGGCCTTCCAGCTCGATGTACCCAGCGAACCAACCCGATTCATCTCAGGCTATATAGAGACTGAAAACCCTCTACAAAACCCTAATACCGGCCCGAGTGAGGGTGTATACTCCTCCGCCCTCGATCCAGCTTCCCATCCCTCTCCCTCACCATTTACGGTAAGTGATTTAACCTTGCTAGCTATCTGAATTCTAGTACTGTGTTTTTCGCTTCGTGTTCGCCTCCTTTATTATTATTATTATTTTTTTTTATTTTTGTTTGGAATCTGCGTTGCTCTCAAATCGGGTTGCTCCAGATGTTTTAGTCGGTCTGCCTGCGTGCAAGTATGGATTTTTGATTATGCATTTACGCAGGTGATTGAGCTTGTCTCATAACCATAAGTAAATAAAAGTTGAGCTTTGAGTTGCTGCTGTTTGTTGTTTTCTTAATAAGCAATCTTTGTCAGACATTTTTTTCGTCACTCTATCCGTTGTTACTGCTGAAAAAACCTGGTGGTACATTTCACAATTCTACAACTTATCAGCTATTCTTGGCGAGATGAATTTTCTTTGTCTTTTATCTTACCAAGTTCTTTATTTTTCAGCTTTTACTGAATTATCTTAGGCATCAGAAATGGGCAAGTCAAGCACAGAAACTAATGTTCAGGTAATGTAAACTTTTTTAATACCGGAAGTATAGGAGGAAGTATAATATTAGGTGATGATTGTTTCCATGCAGGTCTCACCTGCTGTTTCAGCATTATCAGGAAACCCTGGTAAAAACATGCTAGAATATTTTATTCATTTGGGTTTCAAAGTTCTTTCATTATTTTTTATTTTAAATTTGGTTTATTATTTCATTCTCCAGGCAAGAGGGATGCTGAAAAGGTTTTAGATGAAATTGTGATAGCCAAGAAGCAGAAGAAAGAAATTGAGGTGGTTTTTGTGTAGCTACATTGGCTTATATTATCATTTGGACCTCAAAAATACCAACATGCGATAACAATGAACTGAACCCATTTTGTATTTAATACTTGACACCTATACTCTTAAACATAGAGTTTCTTCCCAAATACATGCCATGTTTAAAATTTTAGTATGATATAGCTGATTTGTCTTTTATATCATTGCTATTTTTTTTTCTTTCAATTTATTCATCAATGTAGTGTCATTCATCAATGAAATCTAAATTACCTTATTCTTCATGCAAGATAGAGCGAGAGATGTATTAGTAATGGAAAATGTGGTTCTTGGTTGAGAAATTAAATTTGTACAATTTAAAAGTTAAAAATAAATTCAGTAATCAAATAAAATTTATATGGTGGACCTTGGTATCAAGAAGATTCCAGAGTTAGGAAAGAGGGCTTACTTTATCACTGAACATAGAAACAACTGATATGTCATGAAATTGCTCTGATACTAATTGATGCAACATCAAAATCAAACACTTAAATTACATCGAAGAATGTGATGAAATGAAGGGGAGCCTTGGCGCAACGGTAAAGTTGTCGCTTTGTGACCAAAAGGTCACGGGTTTGAATCTTGGAAACAACCTCTTGTAAAAAGCAGGTAAGGCTGCGCACAATGGATCCTTCCCCGGGACCTCGCATGGTGAGAGTTTCGTGCATCGGACAACCCTTTTTAATGTGATGAAATGAAGAAAACTATTTGCACAAAAAACAAAAGAACCTCACAGTGAGATTTAAATTGACATATTTTATTTATTAAAGAAGATTTTGTATAAAAACGGTAACATTTTATAAAACTATGTTCCAAGCAAATTAGAAAAGGTGTAGTGATAATATCAAAATAACTTAGCTCATTAAACTCCCACCATTATAAAAGCCTCAACTACGCATCAAATGATACCCACCCTTGAAATACAAATAATTACTAGAATCAATTAGAATTCAAAATTCTAATATAAATTCTAATCAATGCTCTTCTTTGTTTACATCATTAGAGTTTTAATAAAACAATTACTAGTTTCTGAACTTCTTTTTAAAATCTTTTTATTTGATTTTTTTTTTAAAATTTAAATTGCCTAGTGGGCTTGTTCCTAGGTTAGCCTGGGCACGATACAAACACGCTTGTACATGGGCCAATTAGGCCTGGGTGGATCTAGTAGGTCCGTTTTGCTACCTCTAGATTCAACTTGTAGGCAGTTATGATAGATGCACTTAATTTTGGTAGATATTTGTACCCAACAAATTTTTAATTTGGTTAAACAACACTGGAAACTATTTTGACCCATATAAGATGTCTTACATTTGAGCAAGCATGATATGCCAACAACAAATATGTTGGAATCACAAGAAAATTGACAAAGTCTTCAGGAGCATTATTGTATTATAGGTTTAGAACTCATTACGTGTTGAAATGAAAATAAATTTGAGTGGAAAGACATATTCCACTATACTCCTAAGAGACTATTATCTAACAAATGTATTAAACCATAACAATCATCCTTAAGTGAGTTGAATTCAAAGAGAACATCCAAAGCCTCTAACTCATAATCAAAGATCTTTTGAAATAAAGTAGGCTGAGACTCGAACAAAAAAAATCTTGATAGCTTGACTCTGGGAGACCCCGAGGAAAGTCTTTAAACTCTAGGAGATCCTAGGAAGTCTTTAAATGACATTTTAGAAGAGTCCTCTAACAATACCATAATACCTTAGATGAGTTCCTTGATGATGCAACCTTTGAAGGATCTCATATTGGAAGAATCATATATTGGATTGTTTCCTTTAAAGAATAATATCTCACAAATCATAACTCATCTATGTTATCCAGGAAAAGAGGAAACTGAACAAAACAAACATCATAGTCTTGGAATGCAAAGCATTAGTGTTATTATAGTTACTTATAACTTTAAGATTCATCAATCTACTAACTTTGATTGCCTTTTCTAGCACTTGCCACCAAACTGAGATTTGTATTATAAATTACTTAATGACGTGGTAAATTCTCATCTTGAATTCACTACTTTAAATTATTCCATATTAACATTCAGTTCAATTGCATTGTGGGAAAAATTGATTATAATGCTTGTTTGTCTCAACATTTAAAATGCCAAGTTGTGTTGGTCGGCAGGGGTGGAATTCACTGGTTCACTCGTCGACTGACACTAGAACGAGCATTGGGCGAAGCTGCAAGGCCTCTTCTAGCTGCAAGGTCTTGTATGAGGCCGCCGAGAGGCCTGATAGCGGCTATGGGGCCTCGCAACCTTGCGGATGCCACTGCGAAGTCTTGTATGAGGCCGCCGAGAGGCTTGATAGCCGCTATGGGGCCTCGCAACCTCGTGGAGGCCACTGCGAGGTCTTGCCACTTCACGAAGGTCGCTGCAAGAGGCCTCATGTGAAGCAGCCGCAAGGTCTCGCTCCTCATGGAGGACTTGGCGAGGCCCTAAACCCATGTCCTTCTCTCCCTCTTTTCTCGTTTCCTATACGTTGCACTTTGCCTTTCTAATTCTCCATTGAAAGAACCCCTGTCCTTATCCTCTCTCCCTTCTCTCAATCCTTTTTTTCTCCCCTAATCGATAGTTGTAATCAATAAAATCACGTCAATGGAACAATAAAAATGTATGAATTTTTTTCTTAGAAACTTAGTTGTGGTCTTTGAATTTTCTCTACAGGCAACCATGCTTAGATAATATTATATTTGACATATTAACTTTTTCCATATAAAATGTTATTGCTCAAAGCACCCATTAAAAGAATTCTGCTTCTATCACTAGATGGCTGTCCAAGATGATATCAAGAAGCTTAAGAAGGCTCCACAGGAGGTCCCATCAAAAGGGGAACCAGAAACTAACAGTTCAGATGACGAATTTTCATCTGATTCGGAAGAAGAGGTGTGTAAAGTGTTATCTGCCTTTGGATTTTTTAATGTAGTATTTAATTGATTTAACACTGTAAAGTTATCTCATGCTATTAATTTTTTTCTTTGCGAAATGAAGGAAGTATCCTTCAATGTATGTCCCTGCATTTTATCAATCATTGCTAATGTCACTTCATTAGTAGCAATTGGCATCTATAATTTAAATAAACCAAAATCAGCAACAATTTTTCTTTTTCCCTTTATAAGTTGGAAAATTACTTTGTTATTCAGAAATCAAAATTTCATATGCACTCAATAGGATTTTTTTTTTCATTTATGCCATGGATGATAGAAATTAACTACCATCAACAATGATTAATTATTATTTAAATGTAGGATAGTTTCTAAACGTCTAATATACACTTAATTTCCATGAACTCGTAGTTTATCTTGAATTTAGCTACTCTATCCAATCTTAGTTAACTTAGCATGTCAAATTATTCATTTTGTCAAATGCTATATTTCGTAGAATCAATCAATTTTTTACTTCTTCAAACATAACGCTGACAGTTTCACTTTTAGTCCCTCTCCCTCGTGTTCTCACTTAAACATAGTTGTTGACTTTGGTGCTATTTGGCGATCATTTTTGTATTGGTGCAGGCAGCTAAAACAGCTTCTGCTCCAGCTAAAAGTGGTGCATTTGCCAGTAAGAATGGTTCTGTTGGTGCTGTAACCAAAAGAGGAGAAGAAAGTAGCAGCTCAGAAAGGAATTCTGATGAGGATAAAGTGAGTCCCCTATGGCGACTTTTTTTTGAGTTATATGGTTAATTGTTAATGCAATTTTTCTTGGTTGGTAGAAGATCAAATCCACTTATCTTTATGGGTAGTCATAGTGGGTTATCCCAAGATATTGTCAAGCGACTCATGCCCAATACACCCCAAGCACTCACTACACGGCAATGTCAAATGTTGAATATTGTTAGGAGAGATCCAAATTCCTTATTAGAAGATTTAATCATGAAAAGGTTAACTATATATATGCTACCTTCTTAGTCCCCCTTTTACCTCATTGACTTCTGTTTGCTCTGAAAAAGGAAAACATAAACCTAACTATTTCAACAGTTTGTTGTTTAGGTCACTAGAGGCAGTTGAGGACAAATTAGATAAATTCAAGATAAATAAGACAAGAGGATCTATATATATATCATAGAAGCATAATATTATACATCATAATTATGGTTGTAATCACGATTATAATCATTAATGCCCCCTTGAAATCGATTTCAATCAATTTCCTACTTTCTAGTTTGCCTTTGGATGTGGACCGATTCATGATTCATATGAGATACTCAATTCTTTCCTATTAGAAGATTGCTCATGGTGAAGAGGTAGAAGCGCTAGCCATTTATGCATTAGGTAATTTTTTTTTGTCATACTTGTATACAGTTAAAAGAGCTTAAAAGGGAACTATCATGAACGGAGGTAGCAATAATTGGTGAATCGAAGAGAGAGCAAATATGATTGCACCAGTGGTGCTAGCAACATATGAGCTTGTGCCTCCTCTAATATTGGTCTACCCATAGACCATAGTTATCAAAAGGGCGAGGTGCAAAAAAGCGCTCAATGGTATTGGGGCTTAAAGTGCAAAGTGAAGTGCACACTTTACGGAAAAAAGTATAATAAACAAAAAGACTATTATATCTATTAAAAGTCTTTGAAAATTCAAATGACCATAAACAAAATATTCTTTGATGAAGCCGTAGATAATTAAAAAAACCAAAAATAAATCTAAGTCTTTGAAAATGTGATAGATGAAATATCAAATATCAAAATAATCATCTTCTTTATCTTTATTGTTCAAATCTACATCATTAGCTCCATCGCATGATTTGTGTCCATCAATATCTTCTTCATCTTCTTCAGTTTCATCATCAAGGTTAATATCTTCTTTGTTTACAAACTAGTTTGAATTGAAGATTGCTTTCTTTTTGCTGAACCAGATGATGACGCTTCTTTTGAAGAAGATGCATTTCAAGATAGAAAGTCATACGCACTTTCACCAACCCCAGATGCTTGTGCTATATCACTCCAACGCAAATATTCACCTTTATAAACAAAATCATTATCGTTGTCTTTATCATTGTCATCCAATTTTTCAATAACCATTCATTACTATTATCTATCTTTAACAAAGTAATAATATCAATCTTATTTTGCATGTCATATCTTTGCCTCAAAATTTTGTTGTACTTGAGGCAACCCCTTTCTTTTCTTAGACCAAAAAATTAAAAAGTAAAAAAGTTAAGTTCATAATATAAATTTTAATTTGTATTAAAAAACTTCAATTTACATGTTCAAAAACACTCCAATTACGTTGACAGCTTGAAAAAGAGCATGTGAGGTTCAAAATCTTTATTGCAAATGTTTTTAATTCAGGTGTCGATGCAAAACACAAACATACAAGATTAACTTTATTACCATCCAATATTGATATTGCACAATAAATTATTTACGGATTTACCTAATAATTTTGAAGTTCTTTGTCCGATAGCCATTGGCAAACCAAAAAGTCTTGCTTTCTTGTATTTTTCTAATTGATTCGTGATCTTATCCTATAAATCCTCACCTCTCACCAATCTAGATATGCACTTATACAAACCCTCTACTTCTCTATCATTTTTTATGTTAGGGAATTCAAGAAATATTCGACTGCGTGCAAAGGTCAATGGAGTTGAGCGTTCCATTTTTTGTCAATAAATTCAAAAACGCGACGATATTTCTCTTCATTATTGTTAAATGACGTGATAGCTTCTTTGGCTCCGTCAATTGGCTCGTAAATATAACCCATAGGGGACTTTTTTCATCGTCTACTAGCCGCAATACTTTCACCAATGGGCCGCTAATTTTTAATGTAAAAATTTTATTTTTTTAAAAAAAGAAGGCATCAATATTACTTCTGCTACATGCTTAGAAAACTGACTACTTCTGCACCATGTCTCTCTGTCCATTAAATTCTCTCATCATGCTCAATATTTGTGGTATGTTCTAAATATAATCATTCATCATCAATGCTCGTTCATGTAATTTTCTAAGATGAGGAATTTTGAATATATCATCGAGCAATAAATCTGAATAATGAGTTGCACAGGAGTCTAGTGCAAGTGTAGAAATTGTTTTTTCAAAAGACGATCTTAAAAAACAAAGTAAATTTAGTAAAAAAAATTGAAAATATGATCCAATTCTTAATTGAAAGTATCATTAATTTAAAATATTACTTGCACTGACATTGAAGCTTGCATTATCTGTTACAATCTGAATCACATTCTTTTCTCCAATGCAATACACAAAATTAGAAAGTAATTCAAACATTTTGTCAGCTGTTTGAGAATAGCCTGAAGCATCAATTGATTTAACAAATACGCTTCCTTTGGGACCCATTTGTCAAAAAATTTATGAGTCCTACTCTTTTTATCCGTCCACCCATCTGCCATGATTGTGTACTCAAAGTTCACGTGATCTTCTTTGTGGGATTTGAGAAGCGAGTTCGTATATGTCAACTCCTTCAAATACTTAACTCTCACTTCATGATATAATGGAGATTTCATCTCCGATCCAAATTGCCCAATAACTTCAATGCAAGACTCAAAAGAATCATATTTAACAACATTAAAAGGAATTTGGGCATTATACATCCATCTAGCAAATTTCTTACCCGCAATATTTCTTAATTTCTTTTTATTTTAATCAAATTGTCCTTTCAATTGCATTGACATCTTTTATCAAATAAAGATTAATAGGTCCAGTTTTTTTTACATTTTTTACCTTAGACTGTAGGATGAATGCTTGGATTGGATATTGACTGTTTCCCTTTCATGTTGTTTGAAGATCATTTTCATGTTCTTCCAAATCGTCAATATTATCAGAATGAGAAATATCATTCATTTGATTCTTCAAATTACTTTTCTTTTTATTATATGAACTCTCTAATTTCTTCTTTAACATGCTCGGGACATTTCAGATAAGCTTTCACATTTCTATTGCAACCAACTAAATGTAGCTTGTGTCAATAAATTCCGCCATTTGTTATTTTACCAAAAAAAATATAACTGACAATATTTGGATTTTTTTGGATCCGGACATGTTGCATAAATCCAAGCAATATCTTTTCGAGTTGATGAAATTGTTGTATTTTATATGGTTAAGATTTAAGACTATTTAAATTAATAATCATCAATAGTAAAAAAAACATTAAAATAGTAAAAAAAAATTATCAGAATATAAATTTGATTTATATGAACTAATAAAATTTATTAAAACTTTTAATTTTAAATATATTTTTATATATATTTTATTGGGATAATTTAATTGGGTTTAATGAAAGCCTATTCGAACTATTCCATTTAAGTTGGAGTTGATTGAATTAATCAAATCCGTAAACCTAAGTTTTTCGATTGTCCACTGTCCCACATTAATAGTGGGTATCATGACGCTTCTGGCGGAGCTGGATGCGTCTTGTGACCCCTCCAGGATGTTGGAAAAATGCAAAAGAGTAAAAAAAATTAATAAAGATGATTCTTACCAATGTTCGAGAGGTAGACGTTTTCAGCTGTGACAGACAGACCAATTGACTTAATGATCGATTTAAAGAGCGTTTAGGGCTTTAAACTAAAAAAAAGCGTAAAAGAGAACACTTGTGCTTTTGCGCGAAACACGTGCTTTAGGGACCTTGTGTGCTTCCAAGGTCTTTGAAGTGCAAGGCTTGTGCCTCATTGCGCTTCGCGCTTACGCGAGCGAAGTGCTCACTTTTAACAACTATGCCCTAGACCACTCCATATTGAATTTGTGATTTTTATTCTTGATGAAATCCTCCAACTCTGGAGCAAAGACAATCTTTGCCCTATACTTGGCATTAGTTCCAAGAGCTCTCACTGCTATCAACATGGTCAATTTGTTAATGGGTCATGTTTAAACATGGCATAACAAATTCCCAGGATGGTAGGAGTTAAGTCATGCTCGATACAAATCAATGCCTACCCAAGCTTGCCCATTCCTTTGGTTTAAAAATTTATGAAAAACATAAAAAATGTTAAATTCATGAAATATACAAAATATATTATATTTTTAAAGAATTAAATAATTTATAAGTTATATGATTTTTAAAGAAACATATATGAAGATAGAACCTGTGAATTAATGAATACACATTTTTCAAATGACAATTATATACAAAGTGGCAAGTATTATTTTAGTCTTAGTGCTTTTGATCTTCGGAATATGTGGTGAAGTGAAAGCATAGGAAATGTTTGGCTGTTGATGTAGTTACCTTTGATCTCCTCAAAAGTGTTGGATAGACATTGTCATAGTTAAAAGCGAGTGTTTCGCTGACATAAGTGTGAAGCGCAGCGAGGCGAAGATCTCGAAAGTGCACGAGGTCTTTGAAGCACACGCTTCTTGCGCTTCGCACAAAAGCACAAGCGTTCGCTTTTGCACGAAGCACGGAAACTTTCCTCTTTTTTGTTTTTAGTTTAAATCCCTAAACCCTCTTTAAATGATCATTAAGTTGATTGGTTTGCCATTTGTCGGCCTCTTGATCATTGGTGAGAAGTCCCTGGGGCTATGGTGCCTCGGTAGGACATCCAGGTTGTCACGACAACCTAGGGACCTGCAGTTCGATCCCTAGCTATGGCGTATTTGCAGGAATTTTTCCGCCAAATGGAGAGCGCAATCAAAGGATGCTGGGTTTTTGGGCTGGCCGTCGCGCGCGCTTCCTGATTTACCCTGGTGGCCGATGACAAATTTTCGTGGAGCTGGACCGGTCACACCAAGGATAGTCAATGAGTCTAGCTGGGTTTATCATATTTTTTTTTTATCATTGGTAAGAATCTTTTTTTTGTTAATTTTTTTACTCTTGTATTTTTCCCTTCTGGCGCCACTAGAAGAGTCGCAAGACGCGTCCGGTGCCGCTGGAGGCATCATGATGACGCCACGGTTATTTTGGGTATTGAACAATTGAAAATTTAAGTCTACTATTTGACTAAGTCAATCAACTTCCAATTTAAATGGGATAGTTCAAATAGACTTTCATTAATTCTAATTAAATTATCCCAATAAAATATATAAAATTAAAAATATTCTAATAAATTTTATTAATTCATATAAATTAGATTTATATTTTGATAATTTTTTTATTGTTTTGTATTTTTTATTTATTTATTGATTATTATTGATATCAGTGGTCTTAAGTTTTAACCATATCAAACACAGCAATTCTGTTAACTCGAAAGGATATTTCTTGGTATTATGCAATATGTTCGGATCCTCAGACTCCAAATATTGTCAAATGTATTTTTTGTGGTAAAATAACAAATGCCGGAATTTATCAACACAAGCTAAATTTATTTAGGGGAAATATAAATTTGAAGCTTGTTCGAAATGCTCGGTGAAAGCATGTATGAGCATGTTAAAGAAGAAATTAGAGAGTTCATGCAAAAAAAAAAAAAAAAAGAAGTCATTTGAAGAATAAAATTGATGATATTTCCCATTCTAATGATATTGATGATTTGGAAGAATACGAAGATGATCTTCAAATTAAAGTGAAAGGGAAACGACTAATATCCGATCTAAGCATCCATCCTACCGTTCAAGTTAAAGTGTAAACAAACTAAACCTATTAGTTTTTATTT
This sequence comes from Zingiber zerumbet, assembly GCA_037833815.1. Lineage (NCBI taxonomy): Eukaryota > Viridiplantae > Streptophyta > Magnoliopsida > Zingiberales > Zingiberaceae > Zingiber > Zingiber zerumbet. Next base: position 16,680,423 of record JBBMJZ010000075.1, read on the forward strand.
TATGAAAGATGTCGATGCAATTGTGAAACAAAGACGTGAAAAAAACAAAGGACAATTTGATTAAAATAAAAAGAAATTAAGAAATTTACTAGACGGATGTATAATGCTAGAATTCCTTTCAATGTTGTTGAAGATGATTCTTTTGAGTCTTGTAGTGAAGCTATTGGGCAATTTGGATCAGGTTAAGTATTTGAAAGAGTTGACAAATGCGACCTCACTTCTCAAATCTAACGAAGAAGATCATGCAAAGTTTGGGTGCACAATCATGATAGATGGGTGGATTGATAAAAAGAGTAGGCTCATATAATTTTTTTGATAAATGGGTCTGGAAGCGTATTTGTTGAATCAATTGATGCTTTAGGCTATTCTCATACAGCTGACAAAATGTTTGAATTACTTTCTAAATTTGTGTATCGCATTGGAAAGAATGTGGTTCAGGTTGTAACAGATAATGCAAGCTGCAATGTCAGTGAAGATAATATTTTAAATTTATATTGCTTTCAATTAAAAATTGGATCATATTTTCAATTTTTTTTACTAAATTTACTTCGTTTTTTGAGGTCGCCTTTTGAAAAACCGATTTCCACACCTGTACTGGACTCAATGTGTGTGAGTTATTGTTTAGATTTGTTGTTTGAGGATATATTCAAAATTCCTCATCTAGAAAATTTCATGAACGAACATTAATGGTGAATGATTATATTTACAACAGATAGAGAGACACCGCAAAGACACGTTTCGCAACCACTATTTTGACTTTAAAGCGATATCATGTAAAACAAGTAAATCTCAGAAAGATGTTTATATCTGAAAAGTAGGCAAATGGTTGATTTTCTAAAGCAGCTATAGGAAAGCATGTAACATAAGTGATATTGATGCATTCTTTTTGAGAAGATATGGTTTTTGCATTAAAAGTTGGCGGCTTATTGATGAAAGTATTACGGCTAAGAGATGGTGAAAAAGACCCCTTATGGGTTATATTTATGAGTTAATGAAAGAGCCAAAGAAGCTATTGCTACGTCATTTAACAATAATGAAGAGAAATATCGTAGCATTTTTAATTTAATAACAAATATAACGTTCAACTCTATTGACCTTTGCACGCAGTCGGATATTTTTTGTATCTAGAGTGTTTTTGCTCAAACTTGACATAGAAAATGATATAGAAGTGATCGAGGGTATGTACAAGTGCATATCTAGATTGGTGAGTGGTGAGGATTTAGAGGATAAGATTACGAATCAATTGGAAAATTACAAGAAAGTAGGACTTTTTGGTTTTCCAATAGCAATCATTCCAAGAATTTCAAAAGCACAAGGTAAATTCGTAAATAATATATTATGCAATAGCAATATTGGATGGTAATAAAGTTAATCTTATATGTTTTTGTATTTCTAGCTGATTGGTAGTTATCTTATGGTGCATCAACACCTGAATTAAAAATGTTTGCAATGAAGATTTTGAATCTCACATGCTCTTCTTCATGCTGTGAACGTAATTGGAATATTTTTAAACATGTGAGTTGGTTATTTTTTAATACATATTAAAATTTATATTATGGACTTAACTTTTTTACTTAGATACATTTTAACAAAAGAAATAGACAACGATTGAATGATTTGGTATATGTCAAGTACAACATATCTTTGAGGCGAAAATATGACATGCGAAATAAAATTGATCCTATTACTTTGTTAGAGATAGATGATAGTAATGAATCGTTGTTGGGAAAATTGGATAATAGTGATAAAGACAATGATAATGATTTTGTCTATAAAGGTGAAGATTTGCGTTAGAGTGATGTAGCATGAGCATCTAGGATTGGTGAAAGTGTGTATGACTTTTGATATCAAAATGCATCTTCTTCAAAAGGAGCATCATTATCTACTTAGCAAAAAGAAAGTAATCTTCATCTCAAACTAGTCTTATAGATGAAGAAGAGAACCTTGATGATGAAACTGAATAAGAAGATATCGATGGATACAAATCAAGAGATGGAGCTGATGATGTAGATTTGGACAATGAAGATGATTATTTTAATATTTGATATTTCATCTATCATAATTTCAAAGACTTTTGATTTTTTTTTTTTGAATAATCTATAGCTTCATCAAAGAATATTTTGTTTATGGTTATTTATATTTTTAAAGACATTTAATAGATATAATAGTTCTTTTGTTTATTACGCTTTTTTCCTTAGCGTGTACTTTGCTTTGCGCTTTAAGCCTCAAGACCCTTGAGCGTTTTTTTGCGCCTCACGCTTTTGACAACTGTGGACATTGTTGGTTCAGCTCTGGCGGATAACATAATATCTTCAATGAAGGATCTAGGTATACCATCTATGAGGCCATGACCTGGGTTAGACATCATCGGTTTAGCAGTAAAGGAATGTGCCCTAACAGGGAACTAGGTATCTCGCCTATGATCTGGTTGTGATTTGTGGATCATTACACGTGTCACAACAGATTAGTTGTGGACCTTTACCCTTTGCAACCTTAGCTGTCATTATATTGTAGTTACTGATGTCTTCCGCGATAATGCTGATTCATGCAGTAGGACATAACAGGAAGTTAGAGTTGAGAACATAAAGGAAAGCAACTAATGACAAGTATCAACAAGCAAGAGTATATGGGAAATTTTTTGAAAACAAAACCCTGTTGAATTACCCGCACAAATAACATCCCATGATAACATGAGCACAAGTAATGAAATATTAATATATTTTTATCCTCTCATTTCAATCCCTTCATTAAATATTATTTTTTCCATTTTCAGTGAATGGCACACTTTAAAACCTCTTTCAAAACAATTAGAATTCAGTTACACTTATAAATTGTTTTGTAAATTAATCACGCACATAGTAAATTTAGAGAAATAAGCAGGAACATGCATCTCAATCGAAAAACAAAATCAAGAATCTTCACATTTTGTTTGAATGCATAATCATCTTAACCTTTTTGCCCAAATATGAAGTATAAGAAAGATTGACATTTGATCAAACTTCATCCAATTCTACACAAAACTCGAACTCTGACACTAGTTTGGATGAAGCAAGCATGACATTATATATGCACTAACATATCCCTCTCTTCCAGCAATATTCTGTTATTTTTATAGGGCACATTTTGTTCTTTCTTTAGTAATGATAGGATTCTTTCTATCTATATATGTGCAAAGAAGTTCCTTTTGCACGTTTGCATTGAAGAAATGTTGCCTTATTGTGCAGGAAGATACACCTGAAGCAGCAGAGAAGCATACAGCACCAGATACTAACCTGGAAAAGACACAAGAATCGTATCTATTTGAAAGTGATGCTGCTGAGGATGATGTAAGGCCATGATTTGTGTGTAATATTCCATTGAAGGATTATATCATAGTATCTTTTACTTATGTTGAATTATCTCAATATTCTTTAATGCTTGTAATTGAAATGAGTATTTGCTTCTCTAGCTTCCTTTTGTCTAACCCATTTCTAATTTATGTCTATTAAAATTAACTAATGAACTTAGGCACTGATATTTTTGCGACATCTGATGCCGGTATGACTTGTTTAGCACTAGAGTTTGTTATGCGGTCATGGTGTGTTTTTTCCCTCATCATTAGTCATTATTCAGATTTTGTTTGCATACTTTACACCCTCTAGCTAACTGTTCAAGTTGTTTGTCAGTCTTGTTTATAATTTTTAGTTCTCTTGACTATATTTGTAATCTATTTGTGTTACTCATGGTTGATCCATAAATGTAGAGTGTTTGTGATTGCTTCTATTTGACTCAGGCATTTGAAGACAGCAGTAACTCTGAGGAATCATTTGAGAAATCTTCAGATGAGGAAAGTGAAGACGAGAAACCATTGAAATTTCCAAACAAGGTATTTTTTTTGCTCATTGTGCAGAGTAATATTGCACATGCTTAGTCATAAAGATTTTTCTTATGCAAGTTTCAAGTAATTCTATCTATTTTATTAAGGTGATAGAACAATTACCTATTTGAAGGTTTTCACTGTGGCAATCTATGACCACAATAGAGAAAGATGGCTACATTAGTTCCTTGAGAGAGAATATCAGTATGTCTTAAAATCAGGAATTATGTATTTAATAGAAACAGGTTAATTTTTTAGAGGGTACTTTAATAGTCTACTGATTAGCAGGACTTTTGCAATTTTGTAAAGTTTATTATGATTTATGCCAAACATACATTTATAAGATTTTTCTAACATTGTAGCAAAAAAGATGATTACGCTCATCCCAGGCGTCCCTCATAGTCTATTCCTAGGTTATGTGAAGGGAGGTAAGTCAGGAGTCAGCTTATAACCGATCGAGAGGGTGGGAGGAGTTTTTAAAGATTTTTCTAACATAAAGCTAAAAGTGTGACCTACCAATGAAGATACAATTTAATAATTACGGAGATTTTATTGTAAAACATGTTGAAGCTAAAGATTTTTGGTATTATGACATTGAATTGACTTCACCCTTATAGGCATAGTATCGTGGATAAATAGATAAATCCTGGTCCATAGTGAGATCTGCTTGAATCTTTGCAAGTAGTTTGTTTGACCAACAATGATGCTTTTCTCCAAGCCTCACTTGTGATTGGCTGTTTGATAGTGTAGATGGAATTATATTCAATTTGTGCTAGAACTGTTTGTTTCACTTTATTTGTTTCTATGAGCTAACTCCATTAAAGTGTAGTTCTCCTTAAACATAATTTACATATTTAAGTGATTTTTTCACACAACTTAATTATGGTATACAAAATCACAAGTTAAAATAGTTGATAACATGAATAGATATATTTATTAAATAAAATCACATTTGGGAAGTTTACCTAGCTCTATATAAACTGAAATTAGGAATTTCTGATCTGACCTTGTGATCTGTCTTAAGATATTGAACTAATATATTCTTATGTTTTAAGTTTGACACTATTTTAAATATTTTTGTTCATTATATTGAAATGAAATTAGAAAACATGATTGACTAGTCGGGATTTCTTACCTAGACAGCCCTATTGAGGAGATTGACAATATTCATGATAGACAGACACTACTTTTGGTGATCGGAGGGATGGGTTAAGGACCTAACCTTGTGATACAGAGACTCATACTATTTTAGATGGCATGGGACAAATTGAGAACTGACCCCAGTGAGACAGTAGAGACTTGGCAATTTTTCACACCATGAGAGAGGGAGGGAGAGGGAGAGGGAGATGATGGGCTGGCTATTGTTTACCCTATTGGTCCAGTGTCTCCTGTGGTCTTGAAAATATCCCAATAAATTCTTTGTCTTTGATGATTTAGTGTTAAATTAGAAAATTGACTGTTATTATGTTGCTAGCTAAGCTCACATATAGGTTATAAACAGACTCGAGAAACTTCACTCTGCCTCTGGTGGGTTAACAACTACCTCTTTGCATCTCCAGCTGCCACATGATTCTGCGACAATAGATAATGATTTCCCAGCAACTCACTGTCAAATGTCAATCATCATCTTATTCTTCTTTCAAAGGAGCAACTATTCTTACAATTTCAATAGGCAGTGAATAGAAATCTAGATCCTGTTCCAGAGATTGTTGTGGTTCTGGATTATTTGGCTTCAGCTAAACCAGAAAAGGCAGCTCATTCCTGATTCTAGTTTCTTATGGCCTCTAAGTGAGGGTTGCTCGTTTCAATATTCAATGATGAATTCTGGCATCATTATGATCCTACGAGACACTGATTTCTGTGTCAGAAATTTGAACTTATTTGCTAGCCTACCAATCATGTGTAGATTTATTGCTGCTAAATCGTGAAGGTCATACTTGTTGTGGGAAGAATAGCAACATCAGACTTACAAAATGAGCATACAAATTGCATCAAGAACCATTATTAGATGGTCTATTGTTTCTGAAAAAGTTGCGTTAATGCAGAATAAGGATGTGAAGATGAAGGATGCAACAGTTGATAGTGCTCAGAAGCAAACTAAAAAGTCTGAAAAGAAAGTGGTAAAATAATCTATTTCTGCTATTTTATTTTCCATTCTGGTAATTTGAGGTGGTACTCTATTCCTATTATAGTTTTATCTGTCTTATTTTTCATCCCTTTGTTGTAGCCAAAAACTCCTACAGTACAAAATCCAACATCTGGATCTCAAACATTATATGTTGGCAACTTGTCCTATGATGTCAGTCAGCATGATCTGTAAGCATGATTTAATTTACCATATATCATTCTTAATTCTTGTTATATTTACCTAGCATATACTACGTATGTTTGTTGCATTCCTGTTAGATATTTTTCGTAGATGCATGTAATGATTCTCTTAAGTTTGGAAAAGCAAGGTGTTAAAAATGGTTCTAGGAAGTAGGTGGTTGGCCAATCGCCTAGCACCCAGGCACTTGATATTAAAATGTTATTAAAATGTGGTTAGGCACTCAACTTTACAATTATATATCACATTGCAAGAATGCATACTAAAAATCACTAAACAATTAAAAAACACAAGAAAATACTATCAATTAATCAACAATCATACAATAATTGAAGATTTAAAATGGCCAGTAAAACAAGAAAAAAAAAGCTACTGACCTACTCGTTGAGGGTCTAGAGGTTGCTAATCCAATCTTCCAAATAAAAACAAAAACTCTAGCTGCGGGTATGGCGCTGCAAAACAAGTGTTGGAGAATGTTGTAGATGTTGTAGGTTATCAGAATGCTATGAATGTTGGAGAATGCTACACATTACCGAGTCAATGGTGTTATTAGGGATATTGTGATGCTCGAGGTTGGCCGGATCTTTATGGTGGTTGACCTACTAGCACTGGGAACATGGACTTCTCACTTGTTAATTACATATGGGTTTGGCCTGTTGGTTTGCTAGTATCAGGTGTGGAGGAGTTGCGACAGGCTACTAGTGTCACGTGTGGAGGACCTGTAACGGTAGCAACTTGGTTTGTTGGGGAGCCAGGGAGGAGAATTTTGGGAACATGGAGGTATATCTTGTGAGATTTCAGCCGAATTTAGAGGTTGGCAGGCTTGTGGAGTGACGTGTGGAATTGTAGTGGCAGTGACAATACAACATGTGGAGGATTGAGGCTGGAGGAGAACGGTGTTGACTGTAGTGTTGTGATTTAAGTAGTCACAAGTGGAGAAGAGGAGAAGGATTGCAAGAAGAGGGAGTTGTGATAATAGGGTTTAAATCTGTGATATTTTTTCCCCACCTGACCATGGAGATTTTTCTCAATATTCGAACTGGGTGCCTAGACGGACTGCCTGGCCCTGCTCTTTTGCTTAGGCAAAACAGAAGGGATTGCAAAACACATAAGTGGCCGTTTAGGGTTCTTTTTAAAAACATTGGAAAAAATATTGTTTTCTATTCATTATGAGAATAACATGTGTGTATATAGGGCATTATGACTCATGGTTAGACCTTAGAAGTAGCAATGTTGGACTAAATCCATTACACCTAAATAAGCTATTAAGTTTAGAACACATTCTTCTAAGCTGGAGAATAGATACTATTTATATACAACTTGGCATGGACTAGAAAAGCTTTCAGCAGTAAGACATTGATTCGATGTGGCAGGAAACAAGTTATGAGGCAAAATTTTGTAAAATGACGAAGCATGCATACGGGGATTCCTTTGATGTTAGGGTCAGCAAATCAACAAAGAGAGGGGAAAAAGAGAGAATTGATGAAATGAAATGATAATGAAGAGAAATCTAACAAAACTCTTGAGTAAGCTTCTCCCTTGTGGTGCATATAGCAGCACTTACTAGCCTAAGGGAAAAGTAAAGCATTTGAGGCTTCTGAGAGAAAGATGGACAACACACTTCAACCGGTTGCTGGAAAAAATAGACAAGTTGGTTCCTTTGTTCATGTCTTCACTAAAGATGGACTGCATAGCTTGATCTTTTGCTAGAAGTAATAAATTGAGAGTGGGACATTTTCTCTACTCAAATTTTCATTGGATATAATATTTTAAAAAAATCAGATTTCGCTCAACTGGTAAACATCTGGAATTAGGTTTCCTACACTAATCCATTCCCTTTCACTCATAAACCTGTTATAAAAATCAATATAACCCAGGAAGATCCATTCCCTTTCACTCATAATCTGCTATAAAAATCAGTATAACCCGGGGAGATCAGTTATGATTTCAGTAATCAATAAAATCAGATGTAATGAAGGGGAGCCTTAGCGCAACAGTAAAGTTGCTGCTCTGTGACCCGAAGGTCACGGGTTCGAATCCTGGAAATAGCCTCTTACAAAAAGTAGGGTAAGACTGCGTACAATGAATCCTTTCTTGGGACCCCGTATGGCGGAAGCTTCATGCACCGGGCTGCCCTTTTAATAAAATCAGATGTAATAGGGTTTTTTCTACACTAATAGTAGGGCATCTTTACTTCCATTGGAAAATCATTGGTTTAAATCCCTATTAACATTGTTTTTTTTGTATTTCTGGCCTTTTCTCCCCATTAAGTGCTATTGCTTATCATATAGATTTTTTATAATTGAGCTTTTATATATTTTATTATATAATATACAAGTATATATAGGTTGATAAGGTTTAATTATGCATTGGCTATTTGACTCTGTATGTGGACAAACATTATCATTAATTTTTCTTATGTTTGCTAAAGTTATATAAAATATTTTATATTTAAAAGTATAATTTGTGACATCACTTTCCCAGTGGACATCTCGTGATCCCGACCAATTTTATTTATGCCGACCAATTTATTTATCATTATATTTAATATATTTTATAAAATTATATATAAGGTTATTTTCCTGCTCAACTGGTTTGACCTGTCAAACCAACTATCTGGAGCTTTATTTGTTCGATCTCTTGTCCAGATTACCAAACATTAGCTATGACAGTATGTTGAAAGAAAGAAGGGAACAAGAAAACATTACTTCGAAGTTCTAGAAGCAGCTTGCAGAGATCAAGGCAAAGTTGATTGGGTACATAAGCATGAGAAACTTACAAAAGATGAATACTCAGGACTCCTTAGGATGCAATCTGAAGAAAATGCTGGTGGGAGTTTACATTATTATTCCTGCATAAGAGAGGAAGATAACATAGAAGGTGCATGGAACAAAAAGCAAGCAGAGAATACGAAGATATAGAATAAAATAGATCTACAGATATGAAGAGAAAAATGCAAGCATAGAAGGAGAAACAAAAAAGTTGCAAGATGAGGGAGCAGGAAAAGAGAAGAACACTAGAAACTGAAGTATGAAGAAGTTGCTACAGACGGCTTGCAGGTGGAGGGCGTGCTAGTTGTGGCCAAATATGGCACGCATAATGTTTCTATTCATTGTGACTTAACTATTACGTGAAACCTTAAACCTGAAAGTTTCATTGTGTGACTAAACTAATAACAGATCCAAAAGGTCCCGCTGAAGAAAATTCATTGTATATGAAGCTAAGTGATGTAAATCTTTGATGTTTAAATTAGATTCTTTCTTGTCAGGTCCGAATTTTTCAAAGGGACAGGGGAAGTCGTTGGTGCCCGTTTGGCTACAAGAGGTAAAGGTAGCTCCAAGGGATTTGGTCATGTTGATTTTGCTACCGAGGAAGATGTTAAAAAGGTTTATAATCTTTCTTTCAATTACTGTGAAGCATTGCTTGTAGTTTCCATTTCAGATTTTTGTATTAGAATTAACTAGTGTTATGACGCTATCAGTATGTAGATTGGCCTAGAGAAAATTTATTATTTTTTCTTTGTCTAGGCACTTGAATTAAATGGCCAGGAATTTTTTGGGCGTCCACTCAAACTTGAAGTTGCTCGTGGAAGGGATTCAAATACCCCTCAGAGTGGGTACGTTTGTCAACTTAAGCCGCTCAAGTGTATAAGAGAATCCTATTAAATTGTTTTTTACAATGTAATACCATTTAGCATCTCAAGGAGTGTTTCGGTCTAAAAAAATCTCCTGCTAATGACAAAATAGAAGGGAATGATTCTCTATGCTTATATTTCTTTAATTTTGCAGCAACGAAAAGGGCAGCAAAGATCAGAGTCATACCATATTTGTAAAAGGTTTTGATAAACCATTTGGACAGGATAAGGTGGTGTTTGATTTTACATTGTAACCTGCATTTTTGTTGTATCATTTATTAATAGTAATACTCGTACAGATTAGTAATTCCCTTCAAAAGCATTTTGGATCATGTGGAGACATCGATCGTATATCTGTACTCAAGGACCATGAAAGTGGTGCCCCTAAATGGTCAGTTCTTTGTCTCCCTACTGCCATTTGAAATCTCGTATCAGATGTTTCAGTGAGGTTCAAATCTGTTGTAGACCTGCAACAATCAACTGGAAGGAGAATTTAATATTTCTTAGTGAAAAATCTAACCTTGCGTTGGTTCTGTTATCTCACAGGATGGCATCTGTGGATTTCAAGGACCAGATTGCTTACAAGAAGGCATTCGAGCTCAATGGTTCTGAACTTGGAGGATATACCCTAACCATTGATGAAGGAAAGCCAAAAGGTGACAATGGTAAAGGTAAAGGTGAAGGTGGTGGGAAATTTAGTAGAAGAGGTGGTCGACGAGGTGGAAGAGGTGACCGCGGTAGAGGACGCGACTCCGGTGGTCGGGGCAGGGGTAGTGGTGGTGGACGAGGTGGGAGAGGTGACCGTAGCAGAGGACGTGGCTCCGGTGGTAAGAGCAGGGGTCGCGGTGGTGCAGAGAGCAATTCCAGTGATGGCTAGGTATGTTAGGATTTTTTTGGCTGAAGGATCCGACGGTGGGCGGAGCAGACAACAACTATTCTTGCTCTACTCAATCTTCCACCGTTGCCTTTTGTTTTAGTTTGTGAGCTTAAGAGTCACAAGGACAATTTTCATTTCCCGAATGCTTGTTAAAATTTGACTCTCTTCCACCGTTGCCTTTTGTATTAGTTTGTGAGTTAAAGATTCACGACGATAATTTTCATTTCCTGATTTTTTTTTCAATTTGACATTATTTTAAGTAGAGCTAATGTCGCCCTGCATGCTTAGTTCATTAGTGTTCAGTATTCTTCATCTCTGTTTCCATTGCCATTTGACATTGTCTGTTAATTTTTGCTAGTTATCCGGCTTATGCTGATTAATGTCAGACATTGGCCATTCATTCCCCTTGCAACCGGATCAGTAATTGATTTATAACTGAACTGATTGAAATTTGCGATTTAAATAGGATAAATTTAATTGATTTAAAATTAATTCAATTAATTCTCAAATTAATTAAGTTTTTCATGATATTATTAATTAATTAATTAATATCAAATAGTTAAATTAGATGTTGGGTTTTTTGAGTTATTTGTGGTGGGCATTTCTGATAGGGTGGTAAAAAGGTGAATACGTTCGTTCCTAGCGTAACTGTCAATTCGTCTCAGGGTCAATACAGAGGAAGTAAATTACGGGCGGCTGCTAGCCTTTGGAATAGTGACTAACACATAAAGGAGACATTTATCTCGATTTTGTTGAGATTCGAATACCAGATCTCATGGTGATAACACTTTATGCGCTAGCCATTAGACCGTCATGAGAGGACGTGGGCGTTTCTAATATGGTGGTAAAAGGCGAATACGCTCGTCTCGAGTGCTCCCGTCAATCTGTCCCAGGGCTAATATGGAGGAGGTAAATCACGGACGTTTACTAGCTGGACTATTAGCCTTTGGAATAGTGACTAGCACATAAGGGAGATATTTTATTTCGACTTTGTTGAAATTTGAATCTCAGACCTCATGGTGGCAACACCTCATGCACTAACCACTAGACTATCCTGAAGGAACGTGTACGTTTCTAATATGGAACTTATGTGGGGTTGAACTGATGATCTCATATTTGATTTAATGAGACTTAATCAACAAATAGACTTGACACTATCACTCCTTTTTAACCATTTTTTGAAATACAATAATTTTTTTTTTCACCAAATATTTAACTTACCATTAATTTTGAAAACTTATCAGTCCAATAATCTAAGATCAACTGTCCGTTAATTTTTCGAAATTAAGAACAGGGGCATGAAATACTGAGAAAGGATCCTTTGGTCCACAAATTATAGACCAGAGGATGGTCCACATTTTAAAACCGTTAATTTAGATAGACCCTACCTATTTAAAGGTAGAATTTATTCAAATTAATAGTCCTCATGTAATGGACCATCTCCTTATTCACAATTTACGGATCAGGAAATCTCGACTGATGAAATACCACACTTAAACATAACCAAAGGGGAAAAATAGTTATTATCACAACAATATTGAACTACTTAATCCCTTTTTTTCTTTATATATATATATATATATATATATTAAAAAAATGGGATCGGATCATGAATACGATGGTGTTTTTGACTCACTACTGCAGATCCGAACACCAATTAAGATCCGCAACCAAATGCACTGGCAGATTGAAAAGATTTTGCCACAAACAAATGTGGATAACTCTTCTCATGTCCCTGTAGCATCCACTCGGCGGCGCCATTCACCGGCCGGCAAAACCGGCGAGGAACTCATCAGGTACATACATGCTTATAAATTATATAACAAACAACTTTTCTCAAGTACATGAAATTCCACCTTGATGCAAGGTTTTTTTCCCCTTATTCTTCTGCCAATTAGATTCTTAATAAATAAGAGAAAAAAACAACAGTAGTTGAAGCTTGAGATATCACAAAAAATTCAATTTGCTCTGATAAGAAAGGCTTACACTGTTGGAACACAACCAACAAACATAGCTTCTTGCTGAAGGGTTTATTTTTTCCCAATAATACAACTTGCCCAGGCCAGAAGGATTATTTTAGCTAACTCCCCTCTGAGAAAGGCTCGAACTGTCTGATTTAACCATAGGAATAAAAAATACGAGCATAACTATAAGTTGAGTTTAACGAATCTTGGAGCATTTGCAGTATGATCTGCGATCGATTGAAGACTGCTGTTGGAACTCTACAAAAATAATCTATGACCAAATCCTATACTACTGGATCAGGTTCACTTTATTATTCCATCCCTTCTCATCATCTCTGTCACTGCTTTGCCTGCATAATACAGGGGAGTTAAGATCTTCCATAGCCATTGCTGGTGCATATTTGTTCAAGTAGTAAAAAGAGTGGAAAATATATGATCGTCCATTTAAACAAAGTAGGAGGTGTAAAAGAAACGCATGTGTGCTAACAAACAACATATAGACGAGCTTTTGTTTCCATAAACTCTTCTGTGATCTCTGGAGAACAAAAAACACTCCACTGATTTTAACAGTAAAAAAGGTTACCTGGGAGTAGAGGAAAGTTCCGAGGACGGCGATGGCAGCTCCGAGGGCATTGACAGGCTGAACAGGAGTACGGAAGATTATGATGGATGAGACGATGACAGATATCCTCTTCATGGTATTGCCAATGCTGAACGTCAGAGGTGAGATCTCATCCAAGGACATGTAAGAGACTTGGTTGTATAAATGGTAGAAGACACTTTGTGCAGCTATCCACCTATTATGTAGTAAGTTCATAGTGGCATAAACTAAATGTTTTCTAAATCAGCAAAGGAAGCTTCATAATTTTGATACAAAAAGCACAAGAAACAGGCAAGATTTTATTTAACACAAGAAGTTACAAATAGAAAGATACTTATGAGAAATGCAATTTGAGTTCATTCATTCAGGAGGTATAGAGGTATGCAACAGAGAAAGGCACGGAGCTGAAACTCCAACAAAAGCAATTAATGCACGCGCATGAATGAAAACAACCAAGTCTAACATTATCGCAGTCATAGCTTTCAAAGGTAATATCAAGTAGACATTTAACGCAAACAAAGCATTCATCTCTAAAAATGCTATTAAATAAAGTAAAGTAGAAACATTATTCTTTTCCATGTGAATATAACATGAATGAATAAGTTAATGCTAATTAAGAGGGTTTTCCCACCATATGAAGTTAGGACCAATCTGGGAAAGTGCTGTCTGCCAACCAGCAGCCCACATCTGGGGTCCCTCAACTGCAATAGCAAATGGGGTAAGGATAAAGAGGGACAGGATGGAGAGGCAAGCATAATAGTTCATCCCGCTAACAGATAACCCTTTCATTCCCTTCTTTGAAAAGATGTTCCGAAAGACGAATGCGAGGTTCGATATCATCGCACCCATGAAACCTGAATACAAGACAAACACCTTAACAACCAACCCATAAACAAAGTGAAGCTATTATAAACAGCGTCAAGCATCAGATTGGTTCAAATCACACATTAGAAAATCAAATCAAAGATTGTACAACAACAGTGGCTCACAAATTAAGACAAAAATAAAACAATCTTTAGTTCATGCATATTTGAGAATTCCCGAACAAAAATCTGACTGATTCTTTATTGAATTTTCTGTTCCAAATTTTGAAGAAGATAGAATTTTAATTCTCATTTTTTGTTCACCAAATTCAAGAATTTTGTATCATATGAATAGTAGATTTGCAATTCCATATAATTTGATGGTTCCAAACAAGTAAGATAGAGAATAAAATTAGCACAGAAAATGCTGTGATAAAAGTACTCTTCTGCTAACAACAGGACAGCTAAAGAATCATATTTTAAATGTTACGCTATCTTAACTCCAAAGGAGCAAAAAGTTAAGATAAATAGACTAAAAATAACATAAGAAATGCTGTGATAGAAGTATTCCTCCAATGAACAATAACAGGAAGGCTGAAGAACCATATTTTTAATGTTAAACCATCTGAACCCCAAGAGGCAAAGATTAAGAATCATTTTGTCATGTAAAATTTCCTCATTTGCTACAGTGTGGCAGTGCTTGACATTGAAGATATGGAGTTTATTTTATAACTGGTTTCAGGCCTTCAAATATAAGGAAAGAAAGATCAAATTCTCACCCAAAACATATGCTACAAGGGGTTAGACGCACCTCAAATAACAAAGAGAAACAAAAGAACAAATAAAAGGAATGACAATCAATATAGAAGAATTCTTGCTAACCCTTCTACTGACCAGTCATGTTAAAGTTGAGCTCTGTCACCGCAGCCAGAGCACATCCACCAATGATCGGCACCAGAGAGAGGTACACCGGCACAGGGAAGGTTTCTCCCAGCAGAAACCTGGATACCAACACGCTGAAAGCCGGTTCCCCACTTTTGATTATGTGGGTGAACGAGACTGCCACCTTTGACATGCTCACTGTTGCCGCCACATGCCCGATCGTGTGCGCTACCGCCACCTAATCGAAGGGATTTAACGAATAACACCTTTGATCTAGACAGCACGAAACAAGAAAGAGAACTAAAAAAATTGAAAATTTCTCTTACCGGTGCAAGGGCTTTCCAGAAATTGAAATCGGTCTTGGGGGCCTCGGCAATCCTTGTGGCCCAGGAAATGAGCATTATGAGGGAGCCCGCGGCCAAGGAGAGGGTGGAGGTCAGCCAAGGGTAGGGGAAGGCGTTAAGTACCTTTTTGTTGTAGATGTTGAAGACAACGTTGAGAGCCCACCAGGTGGCGAAGTAGACGCCGATCTTTATCCTTTGAGCAGCATCCGAACGGGCCTGCTCAGGGGAGATCTCAGGGACCTCCGATCTATCAGCTTCGTAGGCCTCGCACTTGAAATCATGACCACGGGGCTTGATGGCCGACAAGGTCCCATCGCGGCGGAGGAAGCCAAATCCAGCCCTCTCCGGAGTCGCGAGATAGAGGGGTTTCCTAGTGGAAAGCGTCAAATCAAGGTTTTTGATCGTCGATACAGCACGAACGGACGCCACCCGAGGTCTGACGCAAGGCGCCTTGTGCCGGACGAGATCGCCAACACCGATCCCGGAAGTGGAGTGACTCACCGAGGTAACCATCTTCACAATCTCTAGAACCGATCACAAGAGAACTTTAGCACTCGGGTCGTCGGAGAAGCCGATCTAGCTCACGCACCGATAACAACGAGAGAATCGGCCGAGAACCTCAAAAGCTACCAACTTTTGATACTTCGCACAGCGTAAAAATCCCGCAAAAAATACCAGAAAAATTCCGCCCTCAACTGCTCCTCCAACCGTAGCCGCCGCAGGCACCGCGATCCAGCGATGAACCAGGAACAATGTCTTGCAGGATCAAGCGAGAGAAAGGTACACAAACACGAATCGTGGCGATCTCGTGAGTTTTGTTTGGTGGATTGATCGTTCTACAGGAGCGAGGAAAGGGATCGGTGAACGGCACGAGGTTGGTGGCGAACGAGGTTTGATTGTTTCGATGGGCGTTCGAATCCGTGGTTAACTCGAGCATATAACGGCGTTAGGCAGTCAATACGTACGTTAAGCCAAAATATTCGGATATTTAACGGTGTTAACTTCAGAAATTTTTTCTAAAAATATTTTACACAGAATATTTATTATTATTATTATTTAGTTGTGAGTTGTGACGTGAGAAAAAAATATTTCCCCCACGTTTTCTTTTCTTTTCTCATTTCCTATCAGACTGGCCCAAATAAAGACCCAAGAAGGCCCCACCATCCTCGTGGCAGCCCCGTTTAAAAATATGGATTGATGTGAAAAAAACCAAGGAAAAAAAAAAACAGAATTTGATGAAGCAATTTTTGTTCAAAGGCTAGATGTGAAATTACCTTTGCCGATACAGATGAAATGGGAGAAGATTTAATTTTATAATGTTAAAAAATAGAATAGAGGAGCTAATTTTAACAAATATAAAACAAAAGATAGAGGATGGAATGGAATGGTTATTAAGAATTATTATTCCTATTAAATTAGGAATAAATATTCCATATGAATTTGGATTTACTATATTATATATCAGTTTTTATATATTTTTTTTCTCTTCTATACATTTAGGGAATAAAATTTAAAAAGTGGATAAGGTAACTGATATAAAGATTTTTAAGTTACCTTCTTTACTTTAGGGAATGAAATTCATTATTTTTTCTGAGCCGTGTGATTGCAGGATCAGAGTTTCGTGTCTTTTCACCTTCTCATTCGCTTCTCCTTGGCGTTATTCCTGCTCACTTTCTGGAGTGCCATCGACAAATTTAGTATGATTATCAAGAAATTCATAATCTTCTTTACCCTTATAGTCCATTTTTATCTTTCCTATTGTCACTACAACTAGAGCACGTGATCTGTTTTTGATTTGGTAGACAAAGTGCTTTATCTCATAGATTTAATTGCAGTTTCAGGATTAGGGATTGCAACAATAATAAATAAATGAAATGAATAGATAAATTCTAATCACACCTGCATTTACTCAAGAAGTTGTCATTTTATCAACTATTTCTCTTGAAAAAAACGATTCAATTTGATGTTATGCTTTTGATGAGCAATTTTGCTTGGCTAGATGAATCTTCAATGAGGTATATTCATTTGAGTCTGACTGTCGCTATCACTCAGTAGAGAAGAAAATGTTAAGTCTAATTCTTGGTGGTTCTTTGTGATGATTTTAAAGTATTGCACAGAATAATTTTGGATTGTAGTCATCTGTCTTCCGTTAATTCAGTAGTACATGAATTGCTAGCGGAGAAGATTCACCTTAAGTCTTAAATTGATAAAAAGACTATTGCACCGTCTACACCATCTGTTTTTACATCACCACAGTGACCTCTGCCTCATAATCAAAATAGGTCGACTTTGAAGGTTTCTAGTGATGAGTGTATTTATTGCAAAGAAAAAGGACACTGGAAATCTCAATGTCCATTATTGTTGAACAAAGGTAAACTTCCGCAGTAGTAGAAATGACCACCACAGCAGCAGTATCAGTAGCAACGACCTCAATTATCACCATTGCTACATCAAAATGCTCCATGGAAATCTAGTAATTAACCACAACAGTTGTCATATGAACTACCTCAGTCTAGTAATGCACTGGCTGCCCCATTTTTAAATCCGTATATGCTTAAGCAGTTTCAACAGTTCATTGCTTCACAACCCTCTGCCATGTCTGCTTTTTTCTCATATAAGTTTGTTATCATCTGGTACATTAGGTATATGTTTCTCTTTACGGATTTTAGATTCTGGAGCCTCTCATCATATGTCACCTGACTTGTCATCTTTTATCTCTTTGCCTTCTAATTCATCTTTATCAGTTGTGACTACTGATGGTTCTCTGATGCCATTAATAGGTGTTGATTCGGTTGTTACAACTTACTTGTCTTTTCTTGATGTTTATTATATTCCTAGTCTTACACTTAATCTTGTTTCTGTTAGCCAATTGTTTGAGTTTGGATATTCAATATTTTTTTCTTTATCCAATTGTTATGTGCAGGACTCGTGATCTTAGAAGGTGATTGAGACAGGTCGTAGGCAAGGGAGACTCTATGTCTTGGATATGCTTCAAGTATTAGATGATGCAACTTCTAATGTCAATCTATGATCTTTTCGATTGAGTTTTTTTTTTAATTTTTATTTGTGGCATACTCGTCTAGGTCATGTTTAGCATTTTGTTTACAATTTTTAGCTTATTCGTCTGAAGTATTAGGACCTTTAAAAAGTTATAATATTTTTTTATTGTAGTGGTTATAAACTGGAAAAATTTTTGCATTACTTTTCAATAAAAGTTTATCTTTTTCTCTTAATCCTTTTGATTCATTTTGATGTGTGAGGGCTTTCTCCTGTTACTATAAAAGGGGATCAAGATATTATATTTCTTTTATCGATTATTGCATTTGTTATACTTGGGTTTATCTTGAAACACAGATTTGATTATCTTACCATATTTAATGATTTTAAAGTTCTTGTCAAAACTCAACATTCAATTGTTATCAAGTGTTTTCATTGTAATTTGGGGGGAGGGGCGAGTATACTTTCAATATCTTTTCTCGTTTACTTGTATCAAAAGGTACTATACATCAAACCTAGTGTCAAGAAACACTTGAACATAATGGGGTTGCGAAGAGAAAGTATAGACATCTTGTTGAGACATTCCACTAAGGGGTGTGATAAGCCCCAATTTTGTCGTGATTTGGGTATCAAATAATTTCACCGAACTCCTTTCTACACTAATGCAGTATAGGATGACTCGGATC
>JBBMJZ010000075.1:16775768-16790251 GCA_037833815.1 Zingiber zerumbet
TTTAATTAAAGTTTTTTTAAATTAATTAATGAGTTTTAACTGAAATTCATTATGGACCTAGGAGATTTGAACTTTTAAAAAGTTGAAATATATAGAAGAAGATAGTGTCATAAATATATTTATGGTGTTCATGTCTGGTTTGACATCCTTACTATGATTGATGTGTATGTGTTAATTATTTTAAAATTATAAACTTTAAAACCTTTCTAATCACGGTTGATAACGACTTTAAACTGATATATTTAGGCATATATAGACTCCGGGTTATTTCAGAAACATGTAATACTTAGAATGAGTCTGATCGGAGCTCTCTAGATTTATTAATAAGTTTTGACTGAAACTCATCGATAGACCTAAGAGATTTGGATTTCTAAAAAATTAAAATGTAATGGAAGAAAGTAATGCAATGAATATACTTATGATATTTATGTCTGATTCTGATATTCCTATGATAAATTATATGTATGTATCAAATGCTAACTTTTAGAAATTATAACTTTTGAGTCGGGTATCAGAACGGGACGTTCTACACTCCAAATCGAAGATCATTCAAAGATCTATATTTACTACGGGTGAAACATATATCATTCAAACTAAAAAAAAAAATCATTTAAGACTTTTTCCAAGACTTCGAATAATTTTTTCATTATTTTGACAATTGATTTATACACATAACTTATCTTAGAATATCAGAAGCGGACATGGACAACATAAATATCTTCACCGTACTTCCCTCTTCCATTACATGTCAACTTTTTAAAAATCCAAATCTTTT
This sequence comes from Zingiber zerumbet, assembly GCA_037833815.1. NCBI lineage: Eukaryota > Viridiplantae > Streptophyta > Magnoliopsida > Zingiberales > Zingiberaceae > Zingiber > Zingiber zerumbet. The sequence goes on from JBBMJZ010000075.1 coordinate 16,776,544, forward strand.
AGGCCTATCAATAGATTCTGGTTAAAACTCATTGATGGATATAGAGAGCTCCGATTAAATCCATTTCAAGTGCTACAAGTTTCTAGAATGCCTTGGAGTATGTATGGCCTGGAGATATTAGCTTAACAACATTGATAAGAAGATTTCAAAGTTTATAACTTTAAAACAATTGACACATATACATAATTTATCATAGAGATGTTATAACCAAGTATGAACACCATAAATACTTTTACTATATTATCCTCTTGTATTATATGTCAACTTTTTAAAAAGCCAAATCTCCTAGATACATCCATAGATTTTTAGTCAAAATTTATTTATAGACCTATAGAGCTCTGATTAGATCTCATTCCAACTCCTGTGAATTTTTAAAGTGCCCCGAAGTCCAAATATATCTTTTACTATTTAAAAAAAAAAATCAACACCACAACTACTGTACTGGTGTTTAAGTTGTGGTATTGGTTTTTAAATATCAATATCACAATAGTGTTGATTTTTAAATACCAATACCCCTTGTTGTGGTGTTGATTTTTAAAAATAAGTATCAAAATTATTTTTATTTTTATTAATAAAATCAGTTCTCATTATATATATTTTTTATTTTTAAATTAGATATCGAAAATTAGTTTTTTTTAAAAAAAAATTTATTAAAGTTTTAAAATTAAAATTAGAAATAAATAAATTTAGGGGATTATTTATTAAAGTTAAATTAAATTTTCATTTAATTAAAATGGAAAGAGAAGAGGGGGGAAAAACACGATGGAAGGGAAAAACAGAGGAAAGCGAACAAATCAATCACAAGAGGTAAAATTGGAATTATATGTCATTTTCGAAAATTTCGAAACCTCGATGCACCTTTTGAAAATTCTGAAACCTTACAAGTGCCTTTGAAAAATTACCAAATTAACAATAATAATATAATATTTAAGTGACCCCTCCGCCGATGGTCAAGGGCCAACGGTGGTTAACAAGGTCACTAATGCATATTCACATGCTGCGGTAAAAAGGTGAAATCTCTTGCCCATCACACCCGACTTAAGGTCATCACAAGGAAGATAATTAGAGCATCTGAGCGAGCATGTGAGTTACACAAGGACTAGGGATTTATATCCCGACTGCCCTGAGTTTCGACCTCGTGATTTTATGTGGCAAGCATCCCACCACATACCAACTCGGATGACCCGTGGGGTCTGAATATTCACATAATGTTCTAGGATCATTTGGAGCTGATATTTTGTAAAAAAACAAACTGGTATTTCACACGTGCACTGTACAAATCTTAGTTTATATAATTAAATATTAAAAATAATAAGTATGAACATTTGAATAAATAATTAAAATACAAATAAATTAAATTGATTATAGATAGTACAATTAAAATAAAAAAGAGTTATAAATTTTGAAAAACTTCCTTAAATATAAAATTTGTTGAATTTTTCTAGTTGCTAATATTATCACATATCAAAATTTTTAAAACCACTGGGATTCGTAATTTTAGATATAGTGACATAGAGTTGACCACTACTATTGACTAAAAAATTTATATTTAAAAGTTTTTTCAATATTATTTGAGCATATGTCACTGAAATAGTGTTGATTGAATTTGGGGTCTTATAATCGATATTTTAGAGCATCCATATTAGATGTCCTATTTAAAAATTTTATCTTAAATTTTAGATAGGGTAGCTAAAAAATCTTTATATCAGCTATCCTATCTATTCCCTAAATTATGTATTTATGAACAGTACTTTTCTAAATTTAGGGAATAAATTTTATTTCCTAAATATTATAGAGGAAAGAGAAGAAATAGAGAAGTTAATATATAAAGTGGATATCTAAATTTAATAAAATAATTTTTTTACCCTAAATTATATATTTTAAATAGAAAAACTGGTGTAGATGTTCTAATCTCCTAAAATGAATATTGTATTAATATTTAGGTATATATGTAAACTGATTAAATATTAATACAAAATTGAATAATCGAAATTACCTATTTCAAAATTCCGTAACTTCTTCCAAATTCTCATCATCTTGGTAACATGAAAAATATTTAAAACATGTAACGTTTTCATCGAGATATTTGAAAAATGATAACATCCATTTTTTATCTATTTTGTCTAAGTAGGTCATGATATCATTGACAAAGTCTCTCTACAAGGTATAGAATGGCATTTGGTCCTAAAATACTGGATTATTATAATATAATAAAAAAGATTAAAAATAAAGTAAAAACATATTTACTCTAAATCATCTAAGACAAAATCAAGTTTCTATTTTGTGATGAGTCTCGTGCAATTATCACTAATGACATCTCACAAATAAAAAAAAAAATCATAAGCTATAAAAAAACTGTTAGATCAATTAATCATGAAACACAAATAAAAAAAATTAACATAACAAAACATACCTCTTTATCATGAAAGACACATTCAAAGTTAAAATTTTCATTATTTCCGAAGGATTAATATCTCAAATGACATTAAAAAGAACAACTATATTTTTCTGTTTAAAGTAATAATAATTGTTTTAATAGAGTAGATACTATTTTTTTAGAGCGAGTGTTATATAGAACCCTCATTTAAATGCAATTTATATTTTTCATGTTTTCGGATTATTAGATCTATTTTCGGATTATTAGATCTATTTATAGAAAATAAAATTACAAATAAAATATTTACTTTGTTAACAAGAATTTATCAATAACATATTAGTAATATATTTATTTTTAATAATCTAACATTTAAATTTGTTTATAAAATTCCTACTTTTAAAAGATAACTCTACGTTTTTATATAGTCACAAATAAATATTTACTTATTAACATGAATTTGAAAAGATATTATTAATAATATATATATATTCTTAATAATCAAATATTAAAAACTTTTTATAAACAAACATTAATTATTTTTAATAATAAAATATTTAAAGTTTTCTATAATTAAATATGAATGATTTTTTGTAATCAAATATATAAAAGTAAAATATAATCAATCATTAATAATATATTAAAGAATTTTATTAGACAACTCTATTATTAGATATATTTATATAAATTAAAGTCACAAATAAATATTTACTTTATTAACAAAAATTTAAGAGCAAAGATATATCTATTTTGAATAATTAAATAAAATTAAAGTCACAAATAAATATTACTTTATTAAAAGGAATTTAAAAAGAAAATATTAATTAATGATATATCTATTTTTAATAATCAAATATTTAAAGTTTTTGGTAAAATTTTTACTCTTCATATAAACTAAGTTTCGGCGGAAAAATATTTAGCAGATAATTCTATATATTAAATAAATCTATTATAATTACATAATAATGAAATTTAGTTCATGGCCAATTATTTAAAATTATTATTTATTATTTTTGATAAATTGGAAATTAAGAAGAAAAAACACAATATTTTGCATAATTTTAGATTCATTAGAAATGAATCATGTGATAAATTTTATTTTCTTTTTAAATTTTATTCTTAACGATCTTATTTTGTTTTTGATAAAATAAAAAATAAAATAAAATTCTGTTTAAGAAAAAACAAATTGATTGAATTGATCCAAGACCCGGTGAAATTACCGAGTTAATTATAGGATCTTTAGGGACATAAAAGAAAAGAGTTTCAGGGTCTTTTTTTAATTTTAAAAATCAGTGGGCCGAACTACGAAAAGATAGAAATATTTATTTAACTGTCCAGGCCTCCCTTCTCCGTCTCTGCGGCGGCGGATTGAAGCCAACAAACCCTAACCCTAAGCTTCAGATCTACCTCTAAGAAAGAAGAATACGATCCATGGCCTCTTTCACCGAAGCTCCTCCAGGTGATGCCAAGTCTGGAGAGAAGATCTTCAAGACCAAGTGCTCGCAGTGCCACACCGTCGAGAAGGGAGCCGGCCACAAGCAAGGTTTCTCTCCATTATTCTCTCTTTATTTATTTGTTATTTTTTCTGGGGCTAAAGATCTTGATTGTCATATCCTCTCTTCTATTCATTGATTCAATTATCTAATCAGATCTTTTATGCTTCGGTGGCCTGGTGATCATGAATCCATTGCTTGTGCGATGGTATCTTTTGCGTTTAGTTTCATATTGCAATGATTCGCTCCTAATGTTAGAGCTAAGCGTTGATTTTATATTGTTCTTTTTGTTCCCATTGGATTCACTGCACATTCTGGTAAATCATGAATTGGTTGCTATTGATTTCTCGAAATAAAACACAGATTTGAGATATTTGTTTTTTAAAAAAAAAAATCGGTGTTATGAGCTATGGGTATCAATGATTGCCGTTTGTATGTTGAACATAGACATTTTTTATTTTTTATTTACTCTAGAAAATAGTGTATTTATTATTATCGTCCTTTTTCTTCCCATGGGTTGCACCGCACAGAGTTTTATTTTGATTGGATCCACTTACATTTTTTGATGTAATTTGTCTTTGCCGAGCAGGACCAAACTTGAATGGACTTTTTGGGAGACAATCTGGTACCACTCCCGGTTACTCATACTCTACTGCCAACAAGAATATGGCTGTCATTTGGGAGGAGTCAACTTTGTATGATTACTTGCTGAACCCTAAGAAGGTTTGATGAATAAACTCTTGTCATCATATTTGGTAGTTTGATTAGTTCCAATATAATTTAGATATTTTGTTTTCCTATAATAATCAGCCTAAAATATTCCAATCTGAACTAGTTTTGAGAATCTTGGTTAGTGTGCCAATGCCAGGTGCTTGAGTTGCGGTATTTTGACTGATCTGAAGCATTCACGTTGTAATATCGAATGTAGATTATTATTTACTCTTCATACTTGTATGATGGATTGATGACCTTGCACATAGTGAATTGCCATTTCTCTATGGATTCTATGCTGTTTGAGATGTTCTTTGCTAGGATAGATAGGCTTCATATGGAACTAAGATTTTGTTATAGGTTGTGGATTGGAATTTAGGTTCAATCATGTAAATTGTTTATTTTGATGTGAACCAAAGAAGGGCAGGTGCTACATAGTGATTTACCATTTTCAGTCAGTGAGATAATAATATTATTTACACTTTGTTTTTAGGGTTTAAATATTCATTAGGATTTTTCATGAACTCAATTATCAAATGTTTGCAGAGAGATGCTATAGGCACTAGATAACTTTAGGGCCATAATCTAAATATAGTGTAGTTTGTCTTGGTTCAATTGCACAAGTTGATGTGAGACTGTTTAGCGGCTCTAACTACTGTAGAATGATAGGTCTATTTGATTATTCAGTCTATAATGCAATTTTGATTTTCATAGTTTTATATTCCTTCATGCATTTTGTCATTGTATTACAAAATAACCATTTTATAGATTACCTGTGGCTAAAATTTGCATAGTGCAATAACCATCATAAGCTTTCACCACCCAGCAAACATTGTTTGATTTACATTATTCACATCATGCCATTGCTGCCATTTAAAATCACATCCACCAGTTTTATACAAATTTGAGCTGTGCAGTAAATATGTTAATATACTTCTTTTCTTAGTGCTGCATTGCATCTTGTTAATTTTTCCTTGTTCCGGTCTTCCCACTACTTCTATAATTATTTCTGGCAATTTATACGAGACATACCTTCCACTAGATATTCTTAGAGGAACCTTATATCCTTGGTTGGACGATGATGAAATTTCTCACAAAGCTTTTCCAGGGCAATCAATTTGAGTGCCTTCATCAGAGGTCCTCTCACAAGTCCAACTTCCATGATTCTTTCTTTCACCATCTGATGTTTTACATCAATTAATATATGACAGCAAATGAAGTTAATACATAATAGTTTGGGTTTATGGTTTTTACCATTTTGATATTTTCTTATTGGCTAGGATGGTTGCCACACTTGGTTAATCTAATGATCTATTGGTTAAGTTCTATTGGGATTGGCAAGAGCTGATTTAATCTGGCAGATGTCTTGGGTGTGCGTTTGAGTGTGATTAAAGAACCATAGATCTGATTGGAATTCAAATATCTCATTGTAATTGATAAAATTGAAAATAGGGTGAGATTGGTGGTTTTTCTCTCTTCTTTACCTACCCTTTTGTTTCTCTAAACTTCTGCTCGTTGATTTATATTTTTGATCAATTTTCATAATCTATTTCAGATGCATTCTCTCAACTTTCTTTAGGTACTGAGACTAATGATTATCAAATCTTAGCTGATGGGCATATTTTATATTAACACATTTCTTTGCATTGTGCAACTCATCTTTGGCAAATCAGCACATAGGTTGATCAGAAAGAGAACAAAGTGTTTGTCCACTAGCAAGTCTAGGAGAATGTGAATATAATGTGGTGCGATCTAGATAATTATTAGTTTACAAATGATATAATTTCTAGATAATTATTAGTTTACAAATGATATAATTTCACATGGAAAACTTATTTTTATTGGAGTTTGTAGCTACAAACACACATGTAAAATTAGATTACAATTCATATATATCCTATACTGCCAAATGGTTGGGAATTTGTAGCTTAACTCAGTGAACTTTCCATAAATGATTCAAGCCGCTAAGGTTAGGTTAGTATTTCGTTAAAATATTATCTTTAGTATTTGTTATTGGTCCTTTTGAATTTATTGCTTAAGAATAGAAGGTTTCTTAAAATTGCACTTTGTTGATAATTGTTACCAAACTGATTTCTCTTTATACAGTACATTCCTGGAACTAAGATGGTTTTCCCTGGTCTGAAGAAGCCTCAGGACCGCACTGATCTCATCGCTTATCTCAAGTCATCCACGGCTTAATTTATTGTCTTTTCTTCATGTGAGCTTATGGTTTCGCCTCTAGATCTCAGATATACTCTGCTTTTAATTAGCAGCGGAAACTTGAAAATTTTTCTTGTCCTTGCAAATTAATTGCCACTTGGAGGATTGTTCCTCCAGATACCTCCCATTAGTATTGTACCTGCTAAACTGCTGGTGGAATATAATAAATACAAACTTGAATTTTTATCAATTCTAGTGATGCTAATTGATAGAATAACTTCAGCATGGGATTTGCTAATGAAGACGTCCTTATTGCTGATTTAAAAAGTTGGAAGGAATGCAACTTTTGAGTTAGCCATGGTACTCTAATTCCATCCGAGTGTGAACATTCACACGCATTATTTGTTTTATAAGGTTCTGTGGTCGGTAATGATTCTGTTGTACTGTCAAATGATTAGGTTTAATTCTATCCTTACGCCTACTATCAAGGCTATTCACATTTTTAGCAGATGTTAGTCTAGTAGATTTTGACAACGGAGGACCCTAACAACTGATGTTCTTAATAGCACTCATACTTCACATGAAAATCAGATAGCGAATCTCATAAGATCCTACAGTTCTATTAGCAGCACAAACTAAGAACAGTAGGCTTCTGACCGAGTACAGATATTGTTTGCATCATAGGAACACTACCAATGAGGGAAGCAAGCATACACAATACTTGCCATCAAAATCTGATAGTAGTCATCAGTAAAAAGATGCTAAACATAATCTACAGTTTATGCTGCATCTTCATAGTAAAGATGAAGTCCTAGTCCGAGACGTGCACACGCTCGGCGGAAAGCCATTGCTTCTGCCTTCTGCACAGGATCCCCATAACCGGTATTACTAGCAGCAGCAGTTCCAGAAGCTTCTCGATATATCTGAAAATAGGTCATTGAAAGCAAAATTACATCAGTATTATAAATGAACAAATCATCTGTTTGCATTCAACTAGATCCGACTACACAATCTGATTTGATCTTACTGCTACAACCCTCATAAAGAAACATGAGAAAAACAAGCCTTCAATCTATGAGAAACATTGTGCAATTGTTACATAAGCATCAAGTTTATTGCTTAAAACATCAATACTGAATTTGATGCTTGTTGAGAAAGTACCTCTGCATCAGTCCCATACAGCGTTATCCGATACACAACAGTGACTGAACTTCCATCGGCAGAATAGACAATATTTCGAATCTCACCAGACCATTCTACAAACAATATATGTAAGAACATAAACAGATGAAATTCACAGTCCATGAAAGAAACTACATACCAGGGGCATGCACGTTTAGAATTCGATTGAGGAAGTGCCTGAAAGATATAAAATGCACAGTGAGATGAGGGGAAGACTGGCAACAAATGGTAGAACAACTACAACTGCATCAAAAAATCACATTTCGAAGAGAACCATACTAAGAAGTCTCCACCTTGAGAACTTGAATGAAAGTAGAGATGTCTATATGGGCCTCAATTTTTGCATATTGAATGTTTTTGGGTTTTCAACAAATTCTAATTTCAATTCAATCATCACAGGACTTCATCAGGTAATTCACACAGAATTGCAAAACAATAAGCTAGTAAGCATGTCAAATCGTTCGAGCTTAGTGAACTTGAATCACAACAAAGTTACAGAGATGAAAGTATCAAATATCTTACACTAATAAACAAATAACCTTTAGAGTTTATGTCAGCAAAATAAACAGTTGCACACACTTTGAAATCTAATAAACTTGTAGTTTCTCGAAAAGAAGAACATCAAGTTGAGTAAGTCCCAACTTCGAATCAAATTGTTTTATTGAACTCTATGTAAGAATTTAGCACAGGAAATTCTCAGAGCAATAAAAATAACTTTTTTTATTGCATTAACTAGAATTTGCTTTGGTTTTCTCTACCCTCTACAAAATGTATCTGTCAAAGACATCCTCGCAACAAAACGGTGTTACAAACAGTGGAAACTTCAATAATAAAAAAAATGAGAACAACAAGAAAGGGTTATCAAAACAAGCTAATAAACTACACAAATTCACCAAAATATTTGAACTTGAACAACGAAAACACATATTTGTCAATGGACAAATCACCAGACATGTAGATTAGTTTCAGAAATCCCAAATGTGGGTTTTAATGAAGCATGTTTTAGGATGAATAGGCAAATAGAAGAATATGTTGCAGAACCGTAAACTCGATATAGAAAATGTTCACAATTTCATAGAATATTTAGCATTCCAGACCTAGTTCAAACAAGATTAGTTTTTGAAAACAGACGAGAACTGGATCAAAATAAAATGTCCAAACAGAAGATCGAAAGAGACAAACCAGGGAACGTATTTTAGAGCGGCACCCCCTTCGAGGCGGGTCGAGACGAGAGACTCGGGAATTTTCTTGTTGAGTTCTTTAAGGATCTCCGACAGAGGCCGGCTGATTCCCGAGGTAGGCACGTCATCGTCCTCCGGAATCGCCGCTGTGGCCGGTGCCTGCTCCAGTGGGGAGCCTACTTTCGCCTTCTTGGCCAAGGAAGAAGAGGACCTGGCGAACGCTGCCTCCGCCGCAGCGTAGAAGCGCGAAGGCAAAGTCGACGGCGGAGCAGCGTAGTGAGAGGCGCGGCGGGAGAAAAGGGAGCGGGTTCGGACCCAGCTAGCCATGGCACCGCGCTGCCGCCGCCGTGTTAGAGGTTTTAGAGAGTCCGTAGGGTCGTCTCCAACTCACGACGTGGCCTTAAAGGGCAACGTTTCCTCAACCCTCGCACGTGTTTAATTGGGCTTTCAGTTGGACAACCTTGGCCCAATGATCTTTCAATCTATAAAATTGATGGACCAATTTCTAAAATGACATTTGACTGCATAATATTATCCAAATCACAGCCCTCATATATTGACATAGATGGTTCATGCATATAAACTCAGAGTCCAAGGATATATAACGTTCTATACTCTCAGGACGGTCTAATGGCTAGTGCATAAAGTATTACTATAATGAGGTCTGAGATTTAAATATGGCAAAGCTGAAATAAATTACCTCCCTTATATATTAGTAACTATTCCAAAGACTAGTAGCTTAGCTAGTAGCCGCCCGTGATTTACCTCCTCCGTGTCGGCCCTGAGACGAATTAATGGGAGCATTAGGGGCGAACGCATTCGCTTTTTGCCACAAAGGATATAGAATGTTCTACATATTGTCTCACTCTTTTATATGTTTTAGTACCACTAGGTGAAACCTTCATGTTTTATCTCTTCTAAAAGGTATGAGGTCATTCTAGAAGAGTCATCAAGGTATTGATTTTATCTTTTACTACATATATTATTCAAATTACATACTCAACTTTCATAATATCTAAATTATGTACTATATTTCCTAAATACCCCTCAGGCCCTCAACTTTCTCTATATATGTCCTTGGATTTAAATTTTATAGCTTAAATTGAGAACACTAAATTTTTAAATTTGTAAAAACTTGATCAAATTTATTACAAGTTCATTATAAGACATAGTACAATGATATTCACCCACTAACATTATTAATGAGTTCTCAGAACTCCCCTTATGAAAAATATTTGAATTTTCAAATGGTATAGGTTCATTAACCAATTTTGTTTGAAATTGGCCGATGGATCTAAAAATTTTTGAATTACTTTAAATAAAAATTAATGTACTCTTAAAACATTCTTAATGTATTCATGCCCATAAATTTAAATTCGATAGTAAAACTTAAAAACAGTACATTTTTAAACTTATAAGTACTCGATAGAAGGCCTAGGATAATCATATTTATTAATTAATACAAGTCCTGAGTTCTTAGAATTTTTTTATTTAAAAAATATCAAACTTTTAAATTTTTGAATGGCATAGAGAATAATGAATTAATTTTTAAATTGTCAGACTGAAAATTTGAAAATGTGCTCTCAATTAAATTACTGTTTATAATTTACGCTGTCAAATTTTGATCCGATAGCATAACTATTTTAAGGAGGTTTTTAAAAGTGCATTTATTTTTATTTTTTTTAGTAATTCCAAATTCTCTATTAGTCAATTTTATCCATAAAAAAGAGGGGTATTTCATAAAGATGATAAGTTATTTAGATATTACGAAAGTTGGGTACCTGTAATTTAGAAAATATTGAATTATTAAAATAAATGTAGTTTCTAAAATTTCTCAAACAAATATATTATAATCACCATCCTAGTCAATAAATTTGTTAAAATTGATGGACTAATTACTAAAATCTATCAAACAAATATATTATAATCACCCTCTTAGTCAATAAAATTGGTTATCTCAAAAATGTTAAGCTTTACTCCAGTTAAATTCATTAATTATTTCTCTTAAACTCTAATGTCATATTTAACATATCTAGGGGAAGAAATTAAAAGAGAAGAGAAAGGTGAAAAAAAAAAGAAGCTAGAATCCGCCCAACTATGATTATGACCAAGAGAAGGTCATTGTAGCCTCACTACGAGGTCTATGTCTGCACGCGTGATCCCTCCGACGGTCAAGTAACCGGAAAAATAAATGAATAAATGAAATAGAAGAAGAAAAATAATAGGAGGTAAGCAGAGTTCTTGATATAAGTATAAACCACATTATCATAAAACCTCCAATGTGAAAATTATTCTCAATTACAATATTAAAATATATTTCATGCATCCAATCAACCACATCCATGCAGGTGTCTGTCTCTTGTGCTTGAGCGAAAGTATATCACAATACCACATCATTTTGCAGGAAGCTTACAGAATTAATTAAGGACCATTGGAATTAGGCCAAGTCCTTCCCTCTCTCGGCGAAGGAAGGGCCAGGAAGGTGGGATGCTTTTCTCCCGGCATTACCACAAGCACATCGCCTCCATGCTCATTCCCAACCTGCACAGTTAGGTTCGCATGTATAAAGAATTAAAAATGTCATGCGGTCGATGCTAATTAAATCACCACCACGGAGCTCACTGTCGCTGAAGTTTGGGCCTTCTCGTGCAAGTGAACTGGAGCGTGTGATCGGCGAATCTCCGACGATGAATCTCGGGCATTGCGCCGCGACGACCGGAGCAAGGATACCCTCGGTGCGATAAGGTGCTCGAACAGTGCCATGATGAGGAACATAGAAACCAAGATTGCAGTGGCTACTAATCCGAGGGAGATGGCATTCATGGAAGGAACAGTCCTGAGCATTAGGATTCGAGAAGTTTCAGACTATCCAAATCGAATATAAAGAGATGATGATGATGATGATGATGATGATGATGATGGTACCTGTTGTAGGGAAGGATAGGTCTTTATCAGAAACGCAAAAGCAAAAGGCCAAATGATCCATTTGAGCTACCCACATCAAGTACAGCTGAAAATGAGTAAAAAGACAGTTGGGAAAAGCATGAGAATGGAGTCAAACATATATCCCTTTTTTCTTATGAAGAATAGCAGCGATAATTGAAGGTTGTCTGATGAGAAAGGAAGTAGGAAGACAAGGGAGCAAAGCTTTTGAGTCCATGATGCATCGAGGGTCCCTTGTCAACACACGACTGCATGAAGGGTACTCAAAGCTTATGCGAACCCTGCTGGAGATATTGCCGGAAATATAATCTAAATTATACCAAATTAAATTCATAATTACCGGTCAAAATGACTTGAACTGATAATTTTAACCTGTGAAGCAGAAGGATGAATTGTTTAGGATGATTAAGTTGCCTTAGGAAAGAGAAATACTGAGGTTTGTGAACATCTGTTTCAATTAAGTACTGGTTATTCGTAGTAGCGAACTGAACATATATCATGGAAAGAACTATTGAGCAGAGTGCACTATGGAAAAGAAAAAAACAAGAGGACGAATGTGGGAAGATTATGTAATTACCTTCTACTCAAGGTCATGACCTCCTTTATTATATAAGAGCGCCAATCTTTGACAACAGTCTTTTTAGGACGGACAGTTGGCTAAGGCATGGTGTTATTGTTGTCATGAGGTATATATGGAGGTCAAATCCAGACTAGTAGTGTACCCATATGCTAATAGTCATCCGTGATTTATCTCTTCCATGTTGATCGAGACGGGCTAACAGAGGTACTAAAGGTGAGCGAATCACCTGTTGCCACCAAATTTTGGCAGTAAAAACATGGTTGAGAGAGAGAGAGTCTCTCTTCATACATGTGTTTATAATTTCAATATAAACCAAACTCAAAATTACCAAAACTCCCAATACGAAACTAAAAACTCTCATTTCCATTAGCATTCCATTTGTTCTTCTAAACAATAGGAATAGCCACGAGTGTTCGATTCGATTTGCAGTATGGAGCAAAGAGGATCACCCAGCGAGTGTCACTTCAATCTCCAAAAGCAAATTCAAGGGTCCCCTTTGAAAGTGAGTGATGAAGAATAAATCCAACCTCATCTCTGTAGGGTGGCTCTTCTTTTCCCTACACCAAGCACAAGATGAGGAATCATTGAGCTGAATAAGAGAATTATGAATTGTAAAGGAGAAGGATGATGCAATTGAGAAAGTATATATTGATATCGAGAAGAGATGGGGGAAAAAAGAAATGTTTCTTTATTACGGAGTTATCGAGCTAAAGATTAATTGTGATGAGCTACCTTGTTTGAAGTCGTTATCATAGGAGTTGAAGTATAATTGGAAAGGAGAAAGGTGGTTGTGAGTTGCAGTGTTGCAGTGAGACCCTGCATATGTCCATCACTTTCCCTGTCTCCTTATTCTTCTTCCTGTTAATTAAGAACTAAGTTGAGTGCGACTGTGAACTTGTAGATAGTTGAGATGTTGAACTGGTTAAGACAGATGGATAACTTTCAAACGAATTAACAATTGAAATGCAAAAAAAAAAAATAATAATAAAATGGCAGGTTTAAAAAACTTATGCTTTCATTGAGAGTTGAACTCAAGACCTCCCGCTTACTAAACGGGTGCTCTAACCAACTGAGCTATGAAAGC
>JBBMJZ010000075.1:16843505-16854762 GCA_037833815.1 Zingiber zerumbet
ACGTGCCTTCATATACTGATCAGGCCAAATAATGAACTGAGATGAACAAAATCTAAGGGCTCGAGGTCATGAAGGACGGACAAATCATAAATGCTGTGCTAGCTGTGTGCTAAATTAAAGGAGGCTCCTTAATTTTGAGTCAATACCTTGACCAATTGTCTGTCTGATCTGTCTGTCTGTCAAATGCAAAGTGTGCCCCAAAACAAAAGGGAACAGACAGTAACCCTTACAGCTACCTTAAAAAATATCATTGTTTTAAGAAATCTTCACAAAACAGCACATTGTATCAGTCTATCAACAACATTCTCTCCTGAGCATGCAGCATAAAACAAAAGTGCATACCCCCACGGGCCTAGCTCTGAATTGGTAGCCGAGTGGTAAATTTATATCACAGAATAAGATTTGACTCCTTTGAGATTCATTTTTTAGGGAATAAGTTCCTTTTATTTAGGAGGCTGCTCAATACCATAATTTACCTCCCTGATCTTGAAATGACAAATGGAGATTAATATGTAAGATCGTTCAAGTAATGAAAAATTGATCTGTTACAATCGGATGAAGGTATTGACTCACATATGAACTTGGTTCATGGATGCGAATAGTTGATTAGAGGATAATATATTTATTATAATAGGGTAGAGATCAATTTATGACGAACGCATGCCTTCAAAAAAAACTTCTCCCAGCTCCTAACAACTTGACGGTTAATTATAAGTTGACCCCGTGATTTACCTCCTTCATATAATTTAAAAATAAATTATGAGAGATGCTTGGAGAGAGAATAATCACTTTTTACTAGAATGGATGAGGAGCACTAACTCTAGTATACATGAATATCAATTAGTATGGAACCAATTAAAAGGTAATAAAACATAGATAAGAAGTAATTATATTGTGAAATTAATTAATCATTAAGAATTAATTAATTAAAAAATTAATTATTATCTACTGTAATTAAAATTAATTATATGATTAATTAGAAATTACTTACTAATTGATTAATTAATTAATAATTAAATTGATGTGCGGTGCATCTAATTAATTAAGTCAATTAATAGCTCACCCTTTATAAAGGTTTTTGACCTTTTATGGTCTCTCTTCTCCTTGTCTCAACACATAATAAATAGCCAAGTTGTGGCTTGTGAGTGTTTGTTTCAATAGGTTTTAAAATTATTTTTTAATGGATAATGACTCGTTGGGGGTCATCTCATTACACTAAGGTAAAATATCTCTCGTGATTATCTACTTGTGTATTATCGTAGGACCGATGATACTAGGATGTTTGAAATAAGTGATATCATTTTTGCTCTTATAAATAGCATTGTGGAATTTCTTTTTATTATTTTTTTTCTTCCCTCTCTTCTCTAAAGAGTTCTAAGGTTGTGAAATGTGTTTGAATTTGAAATTTGGAGTATTCTTACTTCGAATGGTAGATCATTTTATTTTAGGATGCAATTATTAATAAATTATAATTAAGCATCAAGATAGGGTAATATCGTCTTAAAGAAAGAATATCCAAAGACATAAATTTATCCAAAAGTATGTGTGTTGATATCTAAAGGGATAATTCCATGATAGACGATATGAAATTGATGATGGTGCATGCATGATACCAAAAAGGATACCTAGAAAATAAAAAGGAGACTAGATCTACATTTTCACACCGAACTCTATTAGTTCAAACCGTCGATTTATTGATAAACTAACTGATTGAACTCGACCTGTGTTGGATCAACATCAACAATTTCTAACGACAGTTTTCAAATAGTAAGTATAGATAAAATAGTACTAGAAAATTTATGAATTTTGCTGAATCTTCTTCTCAAATCCAACACATTTGCAAATCACTTGCAATAAGTATATTGATTTATCTGTAAACATTGTTATTTTTTCGTTCATTTAGTTTTCTGAATATATACTATGCCAATTGTTAACTTATTTCTCTGTAACTTATTTTTAACATCTAAATTTATTTATTTTATTAATATGATTATTTATAAAACTATGCCAATATTTAACGATGCACATATAATAATAAATAAATAAAATGGAATAAATAAGAGGATTAAAACTTGAATCTCAACAATAATAATATTCTAGAGTCGTATGCTTAAATTGTAAGCCATATTTATCCAATAGACAAACTAAGAAAGAAGACTATCTACCTTCAAAATTAATCAAACCAAAGACTGCACACCGATATAAATTATCAAAAAGAAAAAGACCTATAAAAGAACAAGTAGTCAAAATGGCTTTTTTTTTTTTTTTTTTTGCTTTTATAATTCCAACTCTTTCCCAAAATAAGATTTATTTTGGACATTCAAACGGTTATTTTTAGTATGTTAGACATTTATGGGATAGAGTTTATATATGTAAACGTCCTGTTTTTGTTAATTTTTTTTTTAATGATTTTTTTAAATATTCTTTTCTTTATTTCTTTTAATAAAAAAATGATAATCTCAGTTAGTCTCATTGATCATCCCTGAGTAATCGGTCCAGTCCCACGGAAGTTTTCCACCGGCCACTAGGATAAATCGAGAAGTGCACGCGGCGGTCAGTCTAGAAGTCCAACATCCTTTGATTACGTCTCTCATTTGGAGAAAAAATTCCTGCAAATATACCGTAGTTGATGTTCAAACCACGAGTGTCTGGGGTGATAACCTAGATATACTACTTTGCCACCATGCCCCGGGGACTCTTTCTTTCTTTTAATGAGTGTTAGATTAAGAGTCTATATAAATACCTATTTAGTTATTTGAGTAATTATCCTTTATTCTTGATAAACGTTACTTTTTTGGTAAAATTTAGAGAACGGTGATTTTTCTCTTCTTGCCTTATCAATGCCATCGTCTCATCAATTTGTTGAATAATCACTATTATACCCGACTTCAAAAACTTAATTTATCAAACGCATATATTGAAATCGAATAACAATACCAATTCAAGACGATAATGCTGCATTCATGCATGGGCTTGAACCTTAAATTAAGCAATTTCTCTCTCTTAAGTCTTCATGCAACATCATTATCTATCTCGATTACAAGAACAAATCTCCATTAATTAATAGTTTAAGTTCCTTAATAATCTCACAGACAACCATAATTATATATGCACACACAACAATTCCTAGAACACGACAATATAATTAAACCAATATATATAAACCCTCATTTCCAACTAATCCAGAATAATTACCGACCTCGGAAGGAGAATTAACTGCTCCACCATTCCCACAGCTTCTCCGAGATCATCGGCAGCGACATAGTGAGCTGGTTCGCCGGAGGCAACTGCTGTGGCTCATGTGGCGGCACCATCATCAACCCTTGACCTAGCTGTTGGTTCGTGAGAAGAAGACCTTGGTAGTTATTGATTTCCATGGAGTTGGAGGAGTTATTAGGGTTCAGTGAAGTGCTGCTGTTTTCTTTCAGCGACGTGGCGGTGCTGCTTAGGGTTCCGGCGCCGGCGGCGACTGGTTTTGCAGAGGAAGAGTAGTGCTTTCTGTCTAAGAATATTCCGGCAGGTGCGGGAGTGTTCTGGCAGTTGTCTTCTACTACTCCAGCTCTCTTGTAGACCCGGCACAGAGAGATCTCAGTCGTCTGTGCATGCATGAATTCAAACTTAAACCCTAATCGGATCCCTGGCAAGATCAACAAATAATTAATTAATTAATTAATTACCTTCTGATATTGCAGTGTCGTGTCACTGTGTGGCAACCTGTACTCGTGCATGATCCAGCTTGACCTAATCCCCTTGGGTGCCTTTCCGGAGTAGAACACCAACGTCTTCTTCAGCCCGATCGACCGGGCTCCATTCTCCGACCGAACCACCCTGTCCGCCCCCGTCGCCTTCCAGTAGCCCGACGGAGTGACCCGGTTAGGCCGGTCGCCGTTCCGGTACTTTCGATCCCTCGGAACATAGAAGTACCACTCCTTCTCCCCCATCGTCGCAAAAACTACATAACATTATTCATCATATGGTTAAAAAAATAATAAGAAGAAGCAATTTGAAACCAAATTGTTGGATAAACAGTGAGCTAGATGGAGTTGGAGGGATGAAGTTACCTGGGAGGTCCCAGGGGTCGTAGCGGTAGAGGTCGAGGAAGGGGATGAGGTCGACGTTGAAGCGGCGGCCTTGGACCTTGCGGCGGAGGTAGAAGTCGATGAGCTCCTCCTCGGTGGGGTGGAAACGGAAGCCGGGCATCAGGAGGTCGTGATCGCGGTCTCGGTCATCGTCAGCGGTGAGATCTGCTGGCGCCGCTACTCCAGTACTGCTGTGATCACTGATCATGGCCGAAGGCAGCTGCTGCAGCTTCATGTGTGGGGGTTGCGGTGACCCTAAACGGATGCAATCCAGGAAATTAATAGTGCATGATTTTATGCGGAGGAATTATATTATTTATTAAAAGTAGAACGGCTTCACCTCTTCAGAAGTAACTGGCCTGAATTAAAATGAAATCAGAGAAAAGTAATATTTAGATTTAATTATATATCTAGATCCAAGTTTTGATCTAATTGATGGAGAGAAAAAAAATAAAAATCAACCAGTGGGTAAGAGTTTATTTATGTCCGTTTAATATATATGAGGTCAAGTAAGTGGTAAGTATAAACAACTTGTTAAATTAAATAAGTATGTTTGAACACATATGTATTTAGTTTGTTGATATTTATGCATAAAGATTATGAAGCGTTTATGAACAATGCTCACAAATATAGTGATGTCGGAGTGGATAGCGATGATTTTATGGGTTGAAGAGAAGGGGGATCTGCGGCAAGAACAAGAAGAGAAGCCGAAGTAAACAAAGAGAAACATGCCATTCTCTAGGTTTTATCAAAAAAGGAAACTTTATTCAAGGATAGAGGATAATCCCTCAAATAACCTAAATAGACGCTTACATAGACAAACTATAACTTATAATAGGCAAAACCGTCAAAATAAATAGATGTTCGGAGCCTCCGAACAGACCCTAAACGGTATTTTTCGGATCCTAAATTTGAGGGTTATAGGTTCCCCCTGTTAACAAATCTAGCTCTCTGAACCAGCTTCTTTTCAAGCCAAACATTGTCTCATTCTGAACCCAAGTGAAAAGTTATGACCTTTTGAATTTTGAGAGGTCTTCTTGGGTCAATTCTGCATTACATAGTTTATGAAATCCATTCGTAAATAAAATTTTGATACCGGACAAGATAACGATTATCCTGCAAGCTGCAAGAAGGAGGAACTAAGGAGAAGGCAAGAAAAGAATCTAAATAAAACAAGGAGAAAGATCCACGATTTGCTAAAAATGGAAACTTTATTACTAGGAATGAATCCTCGTACAACTAGACAGAAGTTTATATAGACTCTAAATCCTAAGAAAAAAAAATAAAATAAATCCCAATATATGAACCTTAATTCCATTCTTGTAGAAAAAAGGAAATAGAACTTTCTAGAAAAGGAAAATCTCTTGATAAAAATTAAAATTAATGAACAAGACGTTGTTTTAGACTAACTATGACCGATAATTACTAGAAATATCAAAAATACCATTAAAAATTATTAAAAATAGTAATAAAATCTTTGGATGAGGGCCTAAATGGTAGAATTTTGCCTTGAAAATTGATGGTTAAAGGTACCCAAACAAATGTAGAATTTTAAATTATGCACGTGTGACGATAGACAAAATCTAATTCTGAGTCCCTAGTTAAAAATTATGATCGTTTAAAGTTTAAAGGGGCATGTTAGGTCGATCCCCCATCAAATTCTTATCAAACTTATAACATATTTAAAAAAATCTCAAAACAAACTTGTAATATCAAGCTTAATTACTAACTAAATAAAATTTTAGAAAATCAAATAAACCAAATTAAGAGTCTCATAACATCTAAATGAACTAAACTCAAACTCATAAAAAAAAGAAGTCGAGTCAAGCTTGAACAATCATTTCAATGACTTAGTTAATTTTAGGCTCAACTTAGATTGATTCGGTTATTTTATCAAATAAACTTAAACAACATGAAGTTTAGCTTAGCTTAGCTTGTTTATAGCCCTAGACCACCTTCACTTGCACATTGCTTTGTCTCTTCTGCACACCACTACACTAGTCTACCTTCACCTCTACATCACTCCATCTCCATGCACCACCGTGCTAATTCGCCATCTAAATCTACCACTGTCAAATCTTTAATTTGTAACCATTTTTTTCTTTGTAATATAACATTCATTTTACTATTATTGTTATTATTTTTGATAATTCAGGCGTCCAAGTTTCACCCGACTAATCTTGGAGGCAGACATCCTTCCCCTGATTCGCCTACCAGATAAATCTGAATCCATAACTCATGCACACATTTAGAGGTTAATCTCCAGAATATTCGTCCCTATTAGGATTTAAATTCTGATCATTTTATTTGTTCCTCGAGGTGCTTTACCACTACACCACACCCGTGGGACAATATAGCATATAACCATTTTAAAATAAGGAACGGGTTTGTGCTACGGTAAGTGCTTACATGATCAATGATTAGGAACATTAAAATGCTCTTTGTGAGTACCAAAAAAAAATTAAACGACTTGGTGAGATTGGCTTTTACTTTCTTCTCTTCTTTTTCATTTAGTCGAAATTAACCAAAGCATGCATAGTGTTCCGAACTTCCGATAGGGATGACTCTTGGACTCGTTGTTTCGCAAGAGTCGAAGAAGTAGAGTTTAAATCCACAATATCAAAAGGTGTTTGATCTTACTACTCTTGTTGTAATAAAAAATGATTATATTTACTTGAGGCGTCCCTCATAGTTTGTCCTAATATTATGTGAAGAGATATAAATCGCATGATCAACTTTTAGCCTACCGTCAAATGATTTTAGTCTTGTTCCTCTTGCTCCTAGGAAGAATGCACCTCACGACCGAATGAAAGATCGGAGTTGAATGTCTCATAGATGCATTTACACTAAGGATCTAAATCACAATTTTAGAAGAAAAGAAAAAAAAAAAAAAGGCATTGGGCGGTCCCTCGTCTAATCGATCGCGATGTTATATTAGTTGTCAATTTCCCCCACTCATTAATTTTGAACTAATTAAGATTAATTATAAAAATAATAAGAGGTAAATTTAGAAAGTGAAGGATCGAGATTATACATCTCTCTCGCCATTAAATTCGAAGGTTTGGACAGCAGTAGCTTGTCGACAGAATATTAATTACTTCATTCTTAATCCATATAAATATTAATGGTAAACCATGATACACACGGTATTACGACATCATTTATTGCATGACATATATTCACTATCATTCTATCAATACGTGAAGTAACTAATATCGGTGAATAACCCTGGCCGCTCAATATTCGATTTACCTTCTTTATTTCATAGTGGAGTGGTGAAAGATGTTTCGCTTGACGTGAGCGTTATCATGTTGTTTTACAAGTGAAGTATCTAAAACCATATATATGTTAAATGGAAGATTGATCTAAAAATAAAATATTATGTTGATGGATTGCTCATTGCGAGAACTTCCTATTTTATACTAGTGACAAATGAAAAATTTCCATGAGATTAAGTCGGTCATTCTTACACATATCGTACTTCCGTGAGTTTCGAACTAGTGACAATGCTGAGCCATGCTGTCAAAATTTGCTTGGGCTTCCAGATTTATCGATAAATTAGGGAAAGACCATCCACCTCAAGTATTAATCAAACCAAAGATCTGGATAATGGTCGTCCATCTTTAGTAATTAATTAAAAAAAAAGGCAATTAAGAAAATTTATAAATTACTTTCTTAAATTTTAGAATTTTGGAAATAACTCGGCGAGATCGGGTAAAAAAAAACTTGAAAATAAAGAGACTAACGGACAAAATGCACAGCACAAGACGACAGTGCAATTACTACGACCTCAATCTCACGAACAACATTAATTAACATTCTGGGGGATTAGTGGGCCAGCCACCGAATCCATGCGTACATCGCCAATGCACGAATCATGAAGCGGAGATCGACGGCTGGAAAAGGAATGAGGCGGAGTGGGTGGGTGGGTGAATTTGTATGGGCGGGATCGATGTTGACTGAAATCGCAGTTGACTTCGTGCGCATGTTTGACCGGGTTTTGTCGCTTGGTGGACTACGCGGATGAAATCTGACCGTTTAAGGGCGTATTTACTGGAGTAGATTTATTATTTAATAAACAGTTGTTTTGAGTTTTTTTAATTGACAACCGGTAGTAAGTCTTTGTTCCATTAATTTCGAGCGTGACCGATTTAATCTTAAGAAATTCTTTAACAATCATCTAAATAAATTAAAAAATTATATATGGAGGTCTCGCTAATATTTTTAAATATATTACCTATTAAAAAAAATCATTCAAAATACGGATTGTTATTGACAAATCCAGATATAACGTGACAGTTAAAATTAAGAAGATGTGATTGTCAAAAGTCAAGATAAGATGATAGTCTAAGTTAAAGGGAGGTGACAGTTGGAGGGCCACTCTCAATAGGGCTGAGTTCCTCGCCCAGTTCTAAGACCCTTCGTATAAGGACGACTAGCCAAGAGGCCAGTCGGACTAAAGGATCCTAGTGCTTCTCGCCTGTAATAAGACATCT
Source organism: Zingiber zerumbet (assembly GCA_037833815.1). NCBI lineage: Eukaryota > Viridiplantae > Streptophyta > Magnoliopsida > Zingiberales > Zingiberaceae > Zingiber > Zingiber zerumbet. The sequence goes on from JBBMJZ010000075.1 coordinate 16,852,081, forward strand.
AGTATATATCCGATCAGCCATCATCCGTCGAGGCTCAAGAGAGTTTCAACCGACCAGAAGACCGGCTAGGAATATTATTCGGACAGGACAAGGGAACCTAACGTTCCGCTTTGGGTGCCTAGTATACAGTGGGTTGATCTGGCAACCGGTTAAACATATGGATCTTTACTATTCATTATTCCATCCTCTTGTATATGGGTAGCTAAATATACAAGTAACTAGAGTTACAAGGTTCAATATCTTTATCTTCACCAAGCAAATACACAAGGTAAATCTTAGAAGAAACCTGACTGAATTTCTAGAGCTCAAATATCCTTTCAAGGACAACCCTCCTAGTACAAGGGTGATTAGCAGAAAGTACTAATCAGGCTTTTCGGTACATAGTTCACCATTATTCAGAAACAAGTATCTCTGCAAATGGTCGGTTGGTCTTAAGAATAGCTTGGACCTAGGAAACTTGACTTCTCATTACTTCATAATCAGATCTCCAACATTACACAAAGTATATCCAAGTGGTCTTAAGGGCCAAACGTCCTACACCAGGTTAGCTAAATATTCGGCCAGGATATCTTTGAGGGACCATATTGTCAGAGAATCGCAACAACTTGTTAAAGAATAACAACCGCTTGTTACAGAATATTCTTCTGTTAGTACATGGGTATTCAATAGAACTTTCCTTGAATGTGACTCTATATTTTCCATTAGCCGACACTTTATGACAATATATTCATTCAATCGCCTTATTAATAAGTTACAAAAGGATGCAAACGGATAACGGAAGATTTCTTGGACGATAACTATACCCCTCTTAGAATACATATTCCTTTACTCGACAACTTCTGACACCAACATTTTTTGCCACCTCATGATTGTAGAGGTTATTAGAGATGATATATAAGGGGGTCCTCTCCGATGGCAATGTATGCTTTGGAACACATTTTGACTATCTACACACTCTGTTACGCATCGACTATTCAATTTCTCGTTTGGGCATTATACTGACTTAAGCATCGGAGGCCTTAACTAGGGACCCCTTCTCTAATTTTTGACATTGACATTTGTCTACTCTCTCAGAGTGTTTGCAAGAAATATTTTCACTCCTATTCACAAGTCACAACTCTTACTCCAATTTAAAGTCATTATTTAGTCAATATTACAACTATCTGACCAATATATCATCTCTAATTTGCAGACAGAATCAATTATTATAATACATCCTAGTTAAGTTTGGAATTCTAAATGTCTAGGACGCAACTCTGATAACCTATCCCGGAGCTATTTAATAAACAACTTTGAGAGGGCAAGCAGAGTCTAATATTTTTTTTAAAACATATATTTTTTCATAAAGGAACAAATTAGGTAGATTTTATTGGTTAATTGACATCATTCCCAAATTCGCCTGCCGCTTAAATCCAAAGTATTGCTTATGCTCAGAGTTAACATCCATATATTCAAACTCTGATCCTTTGTTCCGAAGTACCATAGCCCCGGGTAACATAAACGGTGGGTATATAATATCTCTGATATAATGATTATAGATTGATTTTTAAGAACTGACAATCTAAAATTTATCTCACTCATATACTTAACGTCTGTGTACTTACATTTACGTTTCTCTATATCCATAGGGTCAGTACTAGGGGACCCGTTAAAATAACGAATTTACCTTTTTTATTACTATACCATACTCACGAGGACTAGGGACTAATCATCCATGTTAATACTAGGAAAATAATGGATCAAATTTAGATAGGATTTCATATCCTTCCTCCACATCCTCATTTATTATATACAACCTCCTCCTCCTCCTCCTCCTCCTCCTCATCCTCGTCTCCATCTCCATCAATTATTTAATTTTTATCTTCATTCTCATACGTCTGAGAATCTAATATTTATCCAACTCAAATATCTTATTACCACCTACAATTATATTATATATATACACCCACAGTAAGCGACCACTATGGACGACTGTGCATTTCATTTTTAATTTTTTTTTTAAAAAAATTATTATATTTTTTAATTTGTTGGTATGTCATTTAGGATTTTATCTTTAGAATTTAGGTATTAGATTATATTATTAATTGCAAAAAAATTTCAAAACAAAAATAAATTTGAGTTGCTCTTAAGGTGTGCGAGTAAGGTATGCGAGATATCACAACTATATATATATATAGTTTTGACATGCCCACCTAATGCTGCACACCCAGTGTCCACCTAATTTTTTTTTTTCGATTTGAATTTTTTTATGCTTAATATCATAACTCAACCCCTAAATCCTAAAGGCAAATCTAATTGGGATAAACGAGAGCTTAAAAAACATAAACAAAAAAAAAATCAATTACATTAGGTGGGCACGGGGTGTGCGGCGGAAGGTGGACATCATATCAAAATAAATTTGAGTTGCTTACGAGGTGTACGACGTAAGGTGTGCGACATCATATCAAAACTCTCTGTCTATATATATAGATAGAGAGTTTTGATATGTTGCCCACCTTACGTTGTACACCTCGTGCCAGTCAAAAATTTTTGTTTGCTTAATAATATAATCAAATCCCTAAATCCTAAAGATAAAATTTGATTGGGATAACCGAGAGATTAAAAAAATAATAATAAAAAATCAATTACATTATGTGGGTACGGGGTGTGCGGTGTAAGGTGGACATATATGCAGGATTATAT
>JBBMJZ010000075.1:16930190-16954362 GCA_037833815.1 Zingiber zerumbet
GTAGCAAAGTCCTGCTACGGTACTGCTCATAACTACATGGTATCATGTGAGGTATATATATGTCAACAGTAAGTAAGCCAGTGTCTAAACACATACCTCAAGTATATATCTCAACCTATGTGAGCATATCAGCATAAGTAAACTACGATGACATATATAAGCAACAACAGCATAAGTAAATAATCAGTAGATATAATAACAACAGCGTATGCACAGATGGTCACTCCCGCCCACCTCTCAAGTACCATGACCCCAGTATAGACGAGAGGCCGGGTCAATGACAGACTGTACACCACTCCAGCTATCACTACTCTCGAGTGGCCAAGGGGACAGTTGCATAGTAGCTGAATAGCTACGTCTGCGACGAGGGTCCCTGCTGTCCGCGACGGGGGTCCCTGCTGTCCGCGACTCCAGCTATCACTACCCATGAGTGTGCGAGTGGGGGGCACGACAGGACAAGCGACACACTCCAAGCTACCACTACCCATGAGTGGCTGAGCGTGTGACCCTGGCCAACGACCCTTTCAACCACAAGGGAGACATGGTTGCCGGCATGCATGCAATGACATGCTGCGTAAATGCAGCAGTCATCATATATATATAAACAGAAACATGTATGCTACATGAAGCCAGCATGCTCAATAAGGTGTGTAAATAAATAGCAACCAAAGCATGTAAACATGGTATCAGGTGTTCATATATCCAATACCTAATATCTAATGTCTGGTATCTGGTATCTGGTATCTGGTATCTAATATCTAGTAATATAGTATCTGCTAAATATCATAGATAGCAACAAGAGACTGTATAGAAACAGACACGAGTAGCTCAAAAATTGAGTGGAAGTATCAAGCGCAGGAAAAATACGAGTGGAGTCAAGATAAACACAATAACTATCTGAACATATAGCTCATGCACTAAGATCAATGTGCTAAGGAAATAAAGCAAGAAATACCCGCCTTTATACGTAGATCGTGTCCAGACATCCTACGTCGAGACGCTCGACCCAAAACAAAGTCCTGCGATCACATAGTATATCTAGCTAATTACATAAGAAGTAAATAACTACACAAAACCTCTAATCTAATTAGGGTAACGCTAATCGAACATGATCCTTGAGTAATCCCCCAATCAACCTTAATTATACTACAACTAAATTAGATTAGGTTTACACATGAATCATCAATTAATCCAATCATTTAATCCATGAGTTTCTCAACTTCTCAATTCACATGAATCCATTAATTCATATACAATCCAATCCTGACATTAATCATCAATAACCAACCAATCCATAACATAAATAGAACAAATCCTCCATTAGCTAGATACTGATAAGATCTTACCTTCAATCTAGTATCAACAAGACTCCTCTCCATACTGGCTCCTCCAACAATGATTCCCAGCGATCAACTATTGATGTTTGGCAGTCGAAGGTGGAAGCAACATCAATGGTTGCCAAATCTGATGAATGCCTGTAGGTTCTGTTAGCGATGATGGTTGGAGCTCTAAATCGTCAGCAAGCAGTACTGCCAAAACTGAAATGACAATCCAACAAACCCCGTATCAACACTAAGTATAGATTAAACACCCAAACTACCACAACACTCACCCATATTTAGTAATCAGCTGCATCCAACAGCATTTGGTGACGCTACTCAATCTAGGGCACAAGCGACAGTGAATCTGGGCCAGCGATGAAGAAATGTAGAGCTATGCTGGCGATACGCTCTGAAGTGATAGCGAGATCCAATCTTCGACAAACAATCTATACTGGTGAGGAAGAGGAACCGAAATCCAGTGAAGAGTAGAAGACAGTATACATCCCTGGTTCAAGATCCGACGAAGAGGAGGTGCTGGACCGATCAGTTGGGTGTGGCTCTGCCGAAAGGGCGACGACGACTCACACCAAATTGACTGCTACAGCGACACGGCGGCGATGACCGAGAGATGGCGGCGGTGCAGCGCTGTGAGATCGAAGGATAGAGAATTGACTGCTCAACCCTCCCAGCAGCAAATCGGCTTCGCTGGGTGGCGATGAGGAAGAGGCGAAATCGTGGCGCCGTCGGGTGAAGATGAAGAGGAAGAATCAGGAGATGGGAGAGGAAGAAGAGGTGTGCGGTGGATCGAGCGAGAGAGGAAGAAAAGGATTCGGCTAGGGCAGAATCGGGGAGAAGAGAGGGAATCGGGCGTATCCAGTGGTGAGAGGAGAAGGAAAAATAAAGAACTTAGGTTTTGCTTAATAAACCCTAAGTACACTCCTCAATCAACTCTCACATTTGGGTATTCCAAACAAGCTCCCACTTAGCCTATAAATGATCCCCTTAAAATACACCAAACGGGCTCCTAAGAATTCCCAGAAAATTTTTAAAAATTCTCAAAAAATCCAATAAGATTATTTATCAAATAACCTTTTTATTTAATTATTATTTGGGATACCGTATTTTACATTATCATTGTAGCAGTTAACATTTTAAGTTGTTGCTACAACGTTGTAACAGTTAGCCGTTGAAGTAGCTACTACACTGTTGTAGCAGTTACCTATAAAAGTAGCTGCTACAACGTTGTAGCAGTTAAGTGTCGAAGTAGTTGTTACACCGTTGTAATAATCAACATTCCAAGTAGCTACTACAACATTGTAATTGTTAGTCGTCAAAGTAGTTGTTACACTGTTATAGCAGTTAACATTCAAGTAGCTACTACAATGTTGTATCAGCTAACTGTCGAAGTAGTTGATATAACGGTGTAGCAGCTAACCGTTGAAGTAGTTGTTACAACGTGTAACAGCTAACTGTCTAAGTGGCTGAAGGCATCAGACTTATACATTATAGCATAAATCCTTCATTCTAATATATATTAGGATTACGGTAGGGAATTACAACTTAAAATAAAACTTATTATCTTTGGCTATGAATTGATGTTTGGGAAGTTCCTTGCAAATTATATAAGAAAAAATTGATAAGAAAGCAGCTAAGACTTGTGTGTTGTAGGATATATCAGAGCTAAAAAAATATTGTACAAAACTGAAAAATAGACAGTGGAGTAGAAAGGCTTACGATCGAGAATGGAGAGGGGTGCTAAGTAAACTAGTGTCAGCTATGTGTTCAGTGACAGTTTCTCTAGCTTCTAGCCAGTTCGAGAATAAGCATGCCACTGTAAGTTGTCCAAGTAACTTACAACACCTTTGCTTTTGTTTGCCCGGCGGGAGCGCGCTGCGACGGAAGACGACAGCAAAAGAAGAGGCGAGAGGGAGAGAGAGCGGGAGAAATTTAGATTTGGAAAAATATATTCATATGATATTTTAAATAGATGACGGAAGGGTAGAGAGAATAAAAAACATATTTTTATAAAAAAAAAAAATCAAATTGACAACGACACATCTATGTGTCACTCATGATCACGCATGAAGCATCGCCTACATACCATTTCTACACTTTCCAGACTCTGAGTGCATTAATCACCGCACATCTTCATCATCCTGAAGCGTAGGAATCTTGGGCCTTGATGGTAATTAAAGATTCGATCAGGGGCTGTAAGTCGATTCGGAGACGAACCCTAAACCCGAACGAGACCCGGTCACCCGCTGCCCGTACGGAGTGGTATATGGTAAGGAGGTGATAACTCTCCCGGGGCCGAAAAGAGGTATACGCGCCGTAGAGGACGACGAGCGGCATTGACAACCGTGGTAGGCAATGGGGAAAATCAGACGTTCTCTTTCTTTGTTCGTGGCTGTGTTTCTTCTTTGATTTTGTATCCAACTGCAATTGAATGATAAAAAAATTGATTATTTTTTTCGGAAATATTTTTTGTTAACGAGGTTCGTAGATGGAAGACAACCAGGGGAAAAAAAAAAAGAAGAATTTTGCACTGTTCGTTCGTTGCTCGATTGAATCGTAGCTTCCCTGTCCTCGGTAGATTTCGGTGTTTGACGTGAATTTTCCAATATAGTTCGCTATTTTGACGCTGACTTTGCAAGAAGCCTTTTTAAATTTGCTGATCTCTGTCATCCTTGTTTTCCTTTTTTTCATTGAGATTTACTCGAGTGTTTTTAGAATTTAAAGAGATATTATTATTGATGTGAAAGCTTTGTTTGTCTGATTATTTTTTATCGTGTGGATGAGAAGATGGATCGGTACCAGAGAGTAGAAAAACCGAGGGAAGAGACCCCGATTAATGAGAATGAGATCCGTATCACGGCTCAAGGGAGGATGCGGAACTATATCTCGTACGCCACCAGCTTGCTTCAGGTATGCGTCATTTCAGCTTTAAGACAGGTTTGAGCCTTTTTAGTTTGGTATGTGGTTCTTTCTCCACTATATCCTTGCCCATATTTGTTTTTTTTCCCTTCTGTTTTTGTTTTTCATTTGAACTATAAAGTGCTCGATGCTAACAAGTATCTATGAAAACTATCAGAAATTTTACTTGACTTGTTTTAATATCCATGCCAAAGGAATTGTTGGGACTGTCCATCACCCTCTGTTCTGCATACCTTTTTGATGGGATTCATGAGAGGTCTAAATGTTTGTAAATGAATATTAAATATTTTTATATTTTGATTTTTTACATATTATCCTAGGATGTTCCTAGAGTTATTTCTGGAGTACTGCTAGTTTGCTGTTTGTATACTTGTACTGTTCATCTCTTTAATTTTCATAACATTTTCTTGTCGTCCTTTAGTTTGCTAGTTTTTTGTATCATAATTGTGATTTTATCCTCTAATATTTCCTATAATACTAAACCTTAGGATACTACAAGTAAGTTTCCCACATTAAAAAAAATATATCAGTCGGAAACAAGGAGCCCAGTCATGAGATCATGATGGATTTTCAGTTTCATTTTCTTAAATACACAATCGAGAGAACTGGTGCTTGCGCAATGCTGATTGGGTATAGAAAAATAATCGCAAGCTTAAATTTGTGGGCTTCTTTTTCTTCTATGTCAGAGGATAACTGGATTACTTAGATAAAATGTCGTCGTCTTTATGTCTGGATTTCAAATAACTGGCCTATCTTAAGTTATTTCAACATCATATGCAGTTGTGTTTAGTCTATAAATGATTCTCTATGTTAATCTCAAGCTAACTGGCTCACAATTTATCTGATTCATTATATACCAGACTGCCAGAGTAGGAAAATAGTAAATGGGATTATAATTATATGCTTAAATTACTTAACTGCTTCCATTTCTCCCTGATGTTTCCCATCAAAAAACATTGCTGATTTTCATTGAATTAACGTTGTGACTGATCGACAATCTATTTTATTCCCAAAATTGTATTCCTAGTTTAGCTTCTTTTTTTTCTTGTTGTATTACTCATCTTTTTTCCTTCATTTTTAAAGGAAAAAGGTTCAAATGAGATTGTCTTGAAGGCAATGGGCAAAGCTATTAGCAAGACTGTTATGATTGTAGAACTGATTAAGGTATGCTCATAAGCTCTAAAAAGATAAGTATTAAATTTCCTGACAAATTATTTAAATTTTTGAGTTGTCCTTTTTTTCTGGATGAGCCAAGTGTGAGTTCCTCAACTTTTTACCTATCATGATGATGTAGAGGCGTATAGTCGGTCTTCATCAAAATGCTGTAATTGGATCTACTGACATAACTGACACATGGGAACCATTAGAGGAAGGCCTACTTCCGTAAGAAGATATTTTTTTTCCATTTTGAAAAAAAAAACAGATTTGACAATTTGGAGGATAGTTGTGTTCTTGGAAGTTGAAAAGTTAAATGTGTTTTATCATGTTTAAGTTTGAACATTAAAATGCCCCTTAATTATTAAGGATATTACTTGCAGGCTTGAAACTACTAGGCATGTCTCAGTAATCAGCATAACTTTGTCTAAGAAGGAACTGGACACATCAGCTGTTGGGTAATTTGCTACCTTCTCATAATCTTACAAATTGATTTTGAAGGGGGAAAGTTTGTTTCTTTTGATGCTTGGTTTATATTGGTTAAGCACAGTTAAAAGGCAATCAATTTGTTATAGATCCTAATGTAATCAAACAGTCCTTTTATTTCGTTTTGTATTAATCTCATCCTTGTTAGATTGTTTTAGGGTTCCCATTTTCTTGGCATGATTTTGGTTAATCATAGTTCTAAAGCTGGAATAAACATGCTTTGTGCTTTGTTACCTCTAATTTGCTTAACAATTTCATTGCCATATTAAGGTTGATAATCTTTTTAGTGTTGATATTCTTATTAATGTTATAATATTTCTGTGAACGAGAAAAGCAGAGGAAGTTTGCTTCAAATGATAAACTTACAAAAATGTTATAATGTAGTTGTTATAATCAGGAATGAGATTGTTTGCACACTTTTTTTTTTGGTAAATTTCTTTATTGCCTTAAGTTAGATTGATAATTAAAACTTCATGTTGACGAGGAATAATTTCTTTTCGTAGGTATCAACCTCCTTTGCATAGAGATCTGGTGAGACCCTCGGCTGAATACGACTACGAAGGAGGTAAATGCATGAAATGCAACCAACTCTTTGCATTTAGGTAATCATGCAATTTGTTTCTGATGTTATTTCTAATGATACAGAAGGCTATCCTGGTCAAGGAAGAGGTCGCGGTGCCCGTGGCTGGGGAAGGGCTCACGGTAATCATCTATCACTCTTCGAAGTCATACATGAATACTAAGATGTACTTATTTCAAGATTCCATTGTGTAAATTTAGGAAATGGCCCAACTGAATATGACGATGGAAACTGGGACGATAGAGGTCGTGGATACAGCAGAGGTGGCTGGGGAAGGGCTCACAGTAAGCATAAATTACTCTTTGAACTCATCCGTATGATGAATACTAAGATGTACTTATTCAAGGTTCCATTGTGCAAATTTAGGAAATGTCCCAACTGAATATGACGATGGAAACTGGGATGATAGAGGTCGCGGATATGGCAGAGGTGGCTATGGCCGTGGCAGGGCCCAAGGTTACCGTGGGCGAGGCAGGGGTGGATACGGTGGCCAGTCTGATTATCAGCAGGAAAGCAACAGCTATGCCTACAACGATGAGGTTCCCATGCCCAATCGGGGAAGAGGTGAGTCTCACTTATCTTACGACTCCAATAATCAACGAGTTTGAAGTTGAAATCAACGTAAAAGTATATATTTCATCTTAGGTCGTGGTCGTGGCCGTGGCCGTGGCCCGACTCGAGGAAGGGGTCGCAACACTAGACCGAATGGAGTCGCCCATGCTGGCACTGTTGTCGCTTAACCCATTGATCTGATCTCGTCTGCTATGTTTATGCTCTATGACCTGATGGATGCCTGCTCTGCATCTGAAGATATTTCCAGCGATGCATGTTAGTCTCGCAATGTGGTCGAGGATTTGAAAGCTTTTTAGTTAGAGACTTATAACTCCTAATTTTACTAGTAGGATTTTGATCGGTAGAGCAGTACATTCTTTCATTTGTTTAAGAAATCTTCATTTATTTAGAGTCCTTAATCATGTGACTTGGATGGTGTGTTTAGATTTTTTTTTTTTTTTAATCCAGATATGAGAGCTTGCGTCTGATACATCCATTAGATAAATTCAGAAGCGTGAGCGGCAACTGAAACGATAGTCTCCTAGTCGTTTGACCACTGTAGGCGTCTAGGTTCGTACTCACTGTGTGCTTGGTGCGCTGTGCGTGAGGGGCTCGGATGGTTTGTTTAGTGTTTTTCTCAAAAGCTATTCAATCAATTACTAGAGGGCAGGTTTGTGAAAGGTAGCATTGACGTAGCTAATTCGTGCATCCGCCCGACCGAAGGCCAAGGCGGCCAATGGAGATCGGCCATCTATAATTGGTTGGATCGGCGACAAAGAGCATAATCAATGTACCTGCCCAGAGGCGCTGAAGGAGAGGTTCGCTGTCATTATAATGGTATTTTCCGGGTCCGGATCTCCTGGACCAGGAATCCCTGGTCCTTCCCTGGACCACATACTTGATATAAAATCTTCCCTCACGTGTTTCGCACACGCCAACGCACACCAAAAAAAAGCCCTAGACTCTTCCCACCCAGCGTCGCCTCCCTCCCTCCAGCGCCGCCCTCCCTCGTCTCCTGCACCCTCCCTCCAACGTCGTCTACAGGCCGCCCTCCGACACCATCTCCAGCGCCCTCTCCAGTCGCCTCCCTCCCTCCAGCTCCGACCTCCAGCAGCGCCCTCCAGCGCCGCCTCCAGTGCTGATTTGTTTGCTAAACGTGCCGAGATGTACTACAAGAAGAGGCCTCAGCTCGTGAACATGATCAAAGATTTCTACCGAACCCATCGCTCATTGGCTGAGCAATATGATCAACTAAAGTCCAGATCTGGGGCGCGTTGTTCAATACCAGTTTGTCCATCTCACTTCCACAGAAGCTGGCAACAGAGCATCATGAGCAGCAGTGAAACAGACGAGATATCCAAATGTTCAACAGACTCATTTGATTCAGAGGACTCAGAAATTGATGATCCCGAAGAAGAAATTGTAGCAGAGACGAAGTTAAGAACGACGCCAAATGAAGGGAGTAACGGTCATTTGGTGAAACTGAAACAAGAACTGGAAAGATTCAAAGAGGAGAATGCTAAACTTAAGGTTGAAATAGCAGGGAAAAATGAAGAGAAGAGGGAGGTCATCAGACAGCTTGCTTTGTCTTTGGATATGCTGAAGGAGAACGTTACCTTGAGGAAATGCCTCAAGGACCTAGAGAGAAAGAGTGGCTTCTTTGAGTTTAACAAGCTGACCAAGGATATGTTCTCTGGAAAGCTGTTTCGTTGGAAATCAATGAATCAAACTACAATTGTAAGTTTGGCGAACTAAATCAATTCAATCTTTCATTAAACTAATTTAGAGATATGTTTTTCTTTAAAGAAAAAACAAGATAATAATAAACTGTGAGAACAAATGAAATGATCTCTTTTTATTAATGAAAATCAGTTCACAGCCTGAGGATTTATCACTATGGTGAAAGTTTTAAGCGTTTAGATGTAGTGAATCCTCCATCCACCACGAGATTATGGCCGCTGATATACTTAGCTTCATCCGAAGCCAAGAACGTTGCCGCCTTCGCCACGTTTTCCACCTCGCACTTCGTCCCTGCCAACTCTGCCGAGAACAACTCGATCATCTCCACCGCCCGCTGCTCTTCCATATCCGGGGAATATTTCTCTGATCGCTTTGATCCCGAATGGTGTCGGCAGCCCGACCGGCGAGATGCAATTCACCCTTGTCCCATGGTTGCTCAGCTCCGGCGCTGGAGGTCGGCACTGGAGGGAGCGCTAGAGGGAGGCGGCGCTGCTGGAGGTCTGCGCTAGAGACGGCGCTGGAGGGAGGGAGGCGACTGGAGAGGGCGCTGGAGATGGTGCTGGAGGGCGGCGCGGGAGACGACGCTGGAGGGAGGCTGACGAGGGAGGCCGACGCTGGAGACGGCGCTGGAGGGAGGGAGGGAGGCGACGCTGGGGTGGGAAGAGTCTAGGGCTTTTTTCTGTGTGTGCGTTGGCGTGTGCAAAGCACGTGAGGGAAGATTTTATATCAAGTATGTGGTTCAGGGAGGGACCAGGGATGGTCCAGGAGATCCGGCCCCCCAGTTTCCCTCCATTGGCAGACTCGTTCGTCTTCGATTTGGCAGATTTTATGGTCCCTCCAAATTCTATTGGAAATAAATGAGGGCCCAACCAGGGACAAGTTAGGCATCCCTCAAGATGATGTGGCAGATAAGTGGATGAGTATAAAACCAAGTACGGTGAATAGAACGATTTGGATTTTGGTATATTGATAGTGATTCAACTCACTGTCACACGCCATTTGTTATTAGTATTTTTTCCATTTAATTTTCACCTGTGTAATTATTACCGGATTAAGAAAGAGAGCGAAAGAATAGCCACCGCCTTTGAGTTTCAGCTTCCCTCCCTCACCGGACTTCCTCGCGAGCTCATATCCTCCTGTTCAGAAATTTTTAATAAGAAGAGACCCTATAAATATATTGACAGAGTGATATACACCCCATCTATTAAATAAGTAAAATCTAATTTACTCCACCAATAAATGTTCAAGGGTCTAGATCCTTGCTCCTTGCTCGCCTCTGATTTTACAGATTTTATGGTCCCTCCCAACAATATTGGATATAGTTCTAGGCCCAATCAGGGAATAATTAGGAATCCATCAGAATGATGTGGCAGCTAAATGGATGAGTATAAAGTTAAGAGGACGTTTGTTACATTCTTATGAATAAGATAGGAATAGAAATAAGAATAAAAATCAATTGTATTATAGGAATGGATAGGGTTTAGATATAAATATGTATATTATTTTTAAAAGTAATGTTTGATTAGATGAATATTTTTTATCGAAATAAATTAAAAAAAAATTACCCTTAAAGAAAAATACGAGAACAAATTAGATGTGAGAGAAAAATATGATTAGAGAAATGATAAAAGAGAAAGTGTGATGAAAGAGAAAGTGTGATGAGAAAAAATGAAGAGAGGAAAAATGTGATGAGAAAAAATAAGGAAAGAGAGTGTGATGGGAGAGAAAAAATATAATGAGAGAGAAAGTATGATAGGAGGGGATGGAGAGAGAGAAAGTGCAATGAGAAAAAATGAAGAAAGAGAGTGTGATGGAGAGATTGAGGAGAGAGAACATATGATGAGAGAGAAAATGTGATGAGAGAGAAAGTGTGATGAAAAAAGAGGAAGCGGGTGTGATGGGAGAGAGTAAGGAGAGAGAAAGTATGATGAGAGAGAAAGTGTGATGAGAAAAAAAGAGCAAGCGGGTGTGATGGGAGAGATTGAGGAGAGAGAAAGTTCAATGAAAGAGAAAGTATGATGAGAGAAAGTGTTTTGAGAAAAAAAAAAGAGAGTGTGATGGGAAAGATTGAGGAGGGAAAAAATGTGATGAGAGAGAAAGCATGATGAGAGAGAAAGTACGATGAGAAAAAAAAAGAGTGATGGGAGAGATTGAGGAGAGAGAAAATATGATGATAAAAAAAGGAAAGAGATTGCGATGGAAGGGATTGAAGAGAGAGAAAGTGTGTGATAAAATAAAGAGAGAAAATATGATGAGAAAGAACAATGAGAGAGAAAGTGATATGAAAGAAAAATTAAATAAATATATTTTGATATTTTATATTAAGGGAGAAAAATTTAGTTTTGGATCAAGGGTATTTTTGGAATAAAGGAATATTTTGATGGTTGAAAATAGAGTAATGACTCATTGAAAGGGAAGACATGAAAATGAGTCATTACCCAATTATAAAGATTCATTGCCTTATTTGTATTTCCATTCCTATAATCCAAACATCAACAATGGCAATCAATGATTGTTATTCCCATTTCCCACTCTTATTCCCCTAAACCAAACACCCCCTTAATATAATGTGTATGTGGTATGTGAACCTTATATATTTTTTTAATTAGATGATGGATATTATAACACCCACTAATACGAATACTATGACGCTCCCTAATTACTTTTTCGTATCATCTGACTTCCTAACTGTGCAAGTGACCAATCAAGCACTAAAAATTTATCACTTTATCAGGGTTACTCATGTATATGGCATAAAAAGTTTTATAATAATAAAAGTGACTAAAATATTATGGATAATATCACTGAACAAAATCGTTCACTAAAAAATTTATTTTCACTCCTGTTTCTTTTTTCATTGATATTATTTAAATTAAAGCGGTATTCCAACACAAGATATTATAGAATTAGTCCTACTTTTGCTCTTAATCAACCTTTCGATCCAAGAAACAATGTGTGAGATGTCCCTTTCGATGTCATGCATTCTTATTAAAGTTTATTGTCTCTAAGAATAAGGGTGGTCAATGGATTGGTTGCCCTTCTTTATATATTTGTTTCCCGTTCTCATTCATTTTTAAATCGCATCCATTTCAGAAAAAAAAAAAATCATCATGGTACGACATCATGTCTTTATTTTTGGCTTTGTTTTGATCTTGGTTATTGCATATGCATTGGCGGACTCTGCTCCTTCTCCTCTTCATCGAGTGTTAGTAGCTCCATGCTTAATGTCCTAATCCCGATCGCTAAATCACCTCTTCCGCCCGATGCTTATGCTCCTTCTAATGACAATATCACCGACAGTGATGCAAGAGGTGTCGGTGCTTCTGTCGAGACAACCTCAACCAAGCCACAGACGATTGATTCCACTGCCAACCCAAGCTGATGCTTCCAATTTAAACGATGAAAAGAAAGTAATTAATACATACAAATATATATCCGATAAAAACAGGTTGACATAGTGATGAGTGTTCGATTAAAATTAAATTAAGCCGAATCCATATTTTTTAAATAAATTGAGCCAAATTAATTTTCGATAAAAATTCAAATAAATCGAATAATTTTCGATAAAACCAAACAAACAAATAGAATAAATCAAATTTTTGCTAAAAATTTAATTGACTTAATAAAAATTTGACTCAGTATAAATTTTAGGGTCTATAAATTATTTTTAATTAAAAATTTCAGAGTATTTAATTTAACTAAATAAAAAATTTTCAAATTAAATCCAAATTAAATTAATCGTTTTTCTAAAAAGAACTAAATTTCTAAATAAATCAAATCAATTTTAAATTCGATCAATATAATCCATTTATTATAAAACTTATGCAGCCAAGCGTAATTCTGTCGTGTCGTATAGACACTTTAATATAAGCCGGAAAATCGTAAAGAGAGCAGAAGGCGACGACAAAATAAACCCTAGTTCGCGCGAAATTAGCTCGGCAGTTGGAGGAATCTGTCGGGCGACTGCAGATCGGCAGGGACCGTGCTGAAGTCCGATCCATCCGCCACTTTCTCCGCTCTGTTAGGGTTTGTATTTACATTCTCTCGATAGTCCTCCATTTGTCTCGGAGGAACACGATTTGGGGCACTGCGACGGTGGAAGTTGGATTAACTTGCTCATAGTTTGCCAAGACGAGACTAGTTTGCAGCTTCTATTTTCTGAATCACAAGGCTGCCTAATATTTTTAGCATAGTAAGCTCATCCCACTGTAATAGATGGATTTTTCTTCCCCAGATTAAGGACCTGCATAATTTCTCCAATTCATCAAATACATATGTAGGAAATTTGAACACCTGAAAGTGATATGTCAGAATAGCAGTAAGGAATGGTTGTGTTAGATGTGACTCGCCATTGAAAGTGTACACCCAATCCAACCTGAGAGTTTCCTCTTTGTTTTTTTCCAATAACTTCCAAGAAGTGTTCCTTAGTACCTGCTAGCAACCAGTTTGAACCCTAGATATTTACCAATGCAAACCGTAGCTTTGAAACCTGGAGCCACTTCAATTCTTTACTGGATGATGGTGAGGCATTTCTAGAGAAGGGTATTGCAGATTTCTTCTTTCCCAACTTCTGCTCCGTTGATGCAGACAATAACCCGAGCACCTTAATGATGATGTTCATTTGGGACCATGTAGCCTTGGCAAAAAGCAACAACAAAAAGATCGTCTGTGAAAAAAATGAGAGATAGTATGGCTACATTTCCTAAGCTTAATGCCATGCCATTCCAACTTTCTCTTTAAGATTTGGGAAAGATTTTCAATACATAAAATGAAGATGTAAGGCGAAATGGGCAACCATTTCTCAAGGTTTATTATCTAGTACAAATCATTCTAGTTTGTTATATTCCATTGTAACCCAAACTTTGTGTTACGTTGCCTTCACTTATTCATTACCAATGATAGTTATTTTTGAAATATTCTCTAATAGAATTAGAACCTTTTTGGTCTGGTTTATTATTCTTTCAACATTTTGGACTTTAATGGATTCTTTGAGAATAATAATATCTACAACACAATTGGAAGTATATGCTAATCACTTATCTTTAGAAATCTTATCTACTTTGTTGGATAAATACTTAACATGATTAATCAGATTACCATTGCTATCATTGAATCCATGATTTGTCATTTTTGCATTTAAGTAGGCTTACTGGTATTATCTCTGACAGGTACTAACGTCTGAGATTAGAAGCTGATAAGCTATCTTAGGAGTATTTGTAATGACATGAGGTGTGTGTCTTAGTTCTCTATCCAATGAACAAGTGATTGTATGAAGAATGGTATGAAATTGAAATCAATAGAAATGATTGCATGGATGTTTTTTTTTGCCTATGCATGCATTCCTAAATGTTTAAAAAGTTATGGACACAAAAGATTGCTCCCTAACCTCATAACAATTTTCGATCCATCTTATATAGCAATGTTGCACAGTGTTCTTCCCATTTGCTTGATTCTTTTTCATTTTATTTTATTTTTCAATTTCCCCTTCAGTAAGTGCAATAAGAACACCAGAAGCAAATATATTTAGCAAGATTGGCAAAGTTGCATGTATTTTACTGACAGTAGAATTTATTTTGGGGAAGCTTCGTGCATCTTTGGCTATGCTAAAATTTACATATCTATTAAATGTTTACATAAATATAATATTTGATTCTTATATGTACGGAAATTGAGAATATTACACTGTTTCTTTTGATGCAGTTTAGATGAGTTAACTCACTAATTGAGTTGATTTTTGTTGATATCTTGTTTTCATGTTATATTTTGCATGATGTTCTATTGAATTAGGCTTAATATCACTTTAATCAAAGGTTATTTTTTGCATAGTGAAACTCTATCAACATGTTAGAACTATCTACTTATGAATTGTAGCTTATTATTATTATTTTTCAAATTTAGGTTTCTGGTATATTAAGGGGAGCCTTGGCGCAACGGTAAAGTTGTTGCCATGTGACCAAAAGGTCACGGGTTCGAATCCTGGAAACAACCTCTTGCAAAAAGCAGGGTTAGGCTGCGTACAATGGATCCTTCTCCGGGACCCCGCATGGCGGGAGCTTTGTGCACCGGGCTGCTCTTTTTTGTTAGGTTTCTGGTATATTATTGAAAACCGTCTATTGATAGGATTATAGTTCTAATATCCATAACTTTGTCTGAGTGTTATTAATTTATCATTTTGTATTTTGTAGCATGGTGCACATTTTTTTAGGTAAGATAAGGATGAATTACCAGAATGAATGATTAATGCCATACTGAAGTGAAAGTAAAATACGAAGATGGATGAACTTATAGAAAAAGAAAAAGAACTGAGGAAAGTGGAAGTAATAATAATAGAAGAAAATGATCCAGAAGACATAATCAATGAACATGAGGAAAAGGCAAAAGATGACAATATTCATCAAGGAGAGAAAGGAAAGGGAGGTCTTGATGCTGTGAAACATGGAAAAGATGATAATAGCATTGAGTCAAAAGTTCATATTGAACCAGAGGCAGATGTGATTGCCGAGGACTACAGTGACGAGGATGATGAAAATGTTTCCTCTGAAATGCTTCTTGATGGCTCAGATAATGAGATAACATCAGCCTCTGACAATGATTGTGAACCAAAATCTGAGGTGAGTGATGTTGCTTACTGCCAATCACTAGTTCATTTTATCTTATCTTAGATTTCTTTTTTCTGCATTTACATTCTGACTTAAAACAACACTACACTTTGACTTTTTCCACATGCACGTATAAATTTATTTCTTTCTTGCATGCACTATGAACAATAAATATTGTAAAATTTCAAACCTTTTTAATCTTCTTTTATTGTCTCCTCTCTTATTTTCTTTTACACTCTTGTCTAATCTTGTTATAACCATTCTGTCAGTTCAATTTGGTCGGGATATGTTGGTTCAATAACTTTTTTTTACTCAGCTAAATTTTGACAATTCCTTTTCATTCTCAATAATGACTTTCTAATTATGAGTTGGTCTTGTGATGATACTTGGTTATGCAGTTATTCCAATCAGGATTTTCTTGCAAGATGGATTGATATAAAGGAAAATATGATAGTGATTGTTCCAGATAAGCTAAGCATTCTTGTGCAGTAGTTATGATTAAGCTGAGTGATTGTTATTTATGTTGAGGAATGGAATCATGTTCGTAGGCTCTAACAAGTTGGAACATATATTAAAGCTATACATTTGTCTCCAAATGAATCCCTCAACAAATCAGTACAGTACGATATGTTGGACTGAAAGGTGGGGCTAGAGGGGGTGGGTGAATAGTTCAATGTTTGTTTGTCTGCACTGATTGTTAGTCGTGGCAAAAAAAAAAAATACAAAATACAAAATAAAAAAAAAAAAGTGGAACCGCCACATTAGCGGCCCCCCTAGAGCCGGTCCCACGGATATGGAGGGAGGTAAATGCAGGTACAGAGCTGAAAGCGCATGGCCGTACAAAATACAAAATAAAGATCATGAGGAATGTTGAGATGGAAAACTTTGTGCATTGGAATCTCTAACTTTTATTCCATAGCCAGTTATTTTTGGGTGAGTGATGTTGACTTTATTGCATGTCACTAGGCACTTCAGATTAATTATGATTGAAAACCCATTAAATCTCTATAGAAGAGTTGTAGTAAGGAGTCCCAAGTCGTATTTTTTCTAAGGATAACTAGTAAGTATGTGCTTGATTTAGATGTGAAACTCTAATTAACACTAATTAACAACTTGCCAATTAACACTAATTTACTCCTAACATGAACCAAACTAACTTGCACTAAAGGAACAACTCATAAACTAAACTGAACTGTGCTGAACTTAAAGTCAATCAATCAAATGAGACAAACTTAACACTAATAAATGGATCCGTTGCAGAAAATAAGACTTGCAGTAATTAAATCCTCACAAATCTGAGTTCAGAAATCAGAAAGTGAAACTAAGCCATGACTTGAATTCAACTAAACTTTTGGCACTGATTCAGATTAGACACAATTGAGAACTGCGTAATCAAATTAACTACTCTTCTAATCAACTATCAACTCTCTAGATGTTTAGCTGAAATCAGGACTCGGAAATTGAAATTTAAGACATCAAATTGCAGAACAAGTTTTTCTGTAACTAGTTGAAGAATTTCCTTGCATCAATTAAGCTA
This sequence comes from Zingiber zerumbet, assembly GCA_037833815.1. NCBI lineage: Eukaryota > Viridiplantae > Streptophyta > Magnoliopsida > Zingiberales > Zingiberaceae > Zingiber > Zingiber zerumbet. Next base: position 16,947,096 of record JBBMJZ010000075.1, read on the forward strand.
ACTAGACAAAAATAAAAACCTAATTACAGCATTCAACTATGAAACAACTGGATTGTGAATTTGAAATGAAATCAGAAGCAAATTCCTAATTGTGGTTCGCAAATTCAAATCGGGTTGTGTTTTCATGGATAAAGAAAGCAAAGCTAAACATCAAATCTAACACTTAAATCTAAGTTCTAAATAGAGAAACATCCACAAACTCAAATCATAGTTCTAATCCCTTCTCTCTGCTGAAACGCAAAGAAGCTCCTGGAAACTCCCTTCAAGCAATCGACGGGTAGATCCAAACTTCTAGCTAATAAAGCAGATACGCACAGCCCCTGGGTAACTCCCTTCAAGCTCGCAATCACCTAGAATGCTTGACGCTCGAAGAACAGAGGAAATGAATCTGAATCGCGATCTCCAATCGATTGATCTGATTGATTCCGGAATCACGAGCGGATGTGAAGATGAATTAGATGCAGAAACTCCGGGAAAACTCCTCTGAAACCTCTAAACTCCGGGAAAACTCTCCGAAACCTCTGATGACTAGTAGAACTCACAGATTGGGGAAACGCCCTGGGATTTGAGTTCGTCTGGAAGGCGGATTCAAAAATCGCAGACAGGAGAATCGCCCTCTGACACGAACTGGTCCTCGAACGTTGATCGCCGGATGCTCGGTACTCTCTGTCAATGATGGGAACTCGATCGAGATCTGAGAAGTGGAAGGAACTTGCATCGCCGTGTGTGAGGAAGAAGAAAGTGGCACGGTGAGCAGTAGAGCAAGCCACTGTTCACCGTGCCGGCTTCGCATGTTAAACTCTGCGTCGAATCGGTGAACAGTGTCGGGTTCGGGTTCAACAGTGGCTGATTACATTCGATTGGGTCACTTGGCTTGGGTTGGGTCTAGCTGGTTCACATGGTCTTAGCTACTCTTCTTAGTTGCACAAACCCAACACCTCCTCAAATAATCTCAAATCCCTTGCTCCATTAACCCCATTGAGTTCCTACAAAAACGAAGCAAAAAATATGAATATAAAGCAATAAATGAAATCAACTTCAAATATTCCATGCTTTGTAAATCCACCTAACAATTTTGATTTATCAAAACATTAGCTCCCAGAAAATTATATAATAACTATTAAAATGATGTGCCCAATAAGCCATCTATCAAAATCCCCCACACTTATTCTTGCACGTCTCATGCAAGTCAAGAAGTTTAAAGAATCTACTTTAATGGTACCCCCTAAACACATTCCTAAACATGATTAGAGAATAGAAAAGGAAAACCATCTAAGATTGTCAAATTCCAAAACTTAGCATTCATGGACATCAAATTTAACTCTCGGTTAACAACATACTAATTTCCATCTTTCATGAACGAATTGAAAATGATAGCACTCTACCCTCACAAGATAAAGATTTTTGTGGTCTCATTCTAATTCAAAATGTGATCTGTGGTAGAGGGCACTCAAGCTACTCATGCTTCTTGCACTACCATATGCTTGCTTATCTTCTACTCTCCACCATGATCATGGATATCAATCACCTTATGAAGGTAGAAAAGGTATGAACAACTGTACTCGAAGTTTTAATTAAAAGCAAATAAAGATAAGAAAGAATTAGTTCAAATGCTAGTGGAAGATATGGGTACAAGAGCATGCTATATGATTGGATTCCGACCACTCTCCCCTACTTCTCTTCTTCCTTTCTCACCTCAAAATACATCTCCCATGGTCCCATAGTTCAGTTTCCAGTCTATTTCAGTCAACTTATTTCAGAAACTCTATATAGTGCAGGCTGATTTCTTTCTTTCCATGTTCTAAAATTTCTGAGCTTGATTCCCTTAGTTATTAACCTAGAAAAACATTCCATTCACTCTCAATTAAAGTGTACTTCTTTTTACTTCAATTCTCAGCCTTTACAGAATTTGGCACAAAATCTGCACTACTCAGAATTGAAACAATGCTGTTTGTTCTGTCTTAGCTGTTTCCAGTTCCAAAAATTGACCTCAAATCTCTTTTCCAATCGTTTTCTTTATTCATTAACTCATAAACCTATTATTCCTACATCTTTTCAATTATCTTCACCATTGATTTCTACTTTCATTTCTGATTCCTGTAAATCAGCTTCAAGTTTCAGATTCTGCAACTCTGCAATTTCTACATTTAAGCTTACTACTGATCTCCCTTTAAATTCAAGCTACTTCATTTCAATTCTTCGATCATTTTGCTAACAAATTTCCTTAACTCGAGCTTGAACAAAATTTAATTACAAATCTGAAGCTCAGTCTAACTGTTGGATACAGAAATTCTAATCAGCAGTTTCAGCTTCCAATTCCTGATTTGTTTCAAAATCTGACTTGCTTCTGTTTACCTTTTCCTTACTACATTCTGGTTTATTTAAGAATTCTGCATCTGTTCTTCAGAAACTTGTGTTCATGACTGGTACCAATTAAATACTCTTCATATCTAAATAGTGGAAGAAAATTTCAGCTCGAATTTGAACTCCCACTAGCTACAAATTCAGTAACCAGACACAAACTGCAGAATAGGTCCCGAAACCTCTGAACTCCGGGAAAACTCCTCGGAAACCTCTGATGACTAGTAGAACTCACAGATCGGGGAAACACCCTTGGATCTGAGTTCGTCTGTGGAAGGCGGAATTCAAAAATCATGGACAGGGGAATCGCCCTCTGACGCGAACTGGTCCTCGAACGCTGATCGCCGGATGCTCGGTACTCTCTGTCAATGATGGGAACTCGATCGCAGATTTGAGAAGCGGAAGGAACTTGCGTCGCCGTGTGTGAGGAAGAAGAAAGTGGCATGGTGAGTAGTAGCGCAAGCCACTGTTCACCGTGCAGGCTTCACATTTTAAACTCTGCGTCGAACCGGTGCACAGTGTCTGGTTTGGGTTCAACAGTGGCTGATCACATTAGATTGGGTCACATGGCTTGGGTTGGGTCTAGCTGGTTCACATGGTCTTAGCTACTCTTCTTAGTTGCACAAACCCAACACCTCCTCAAATAAGCTCAAATCCCTTGCTCCATTAACCCCATTGAGTTCCTACAAAAACGAAACAAAAAATATGAATATAAAGCAATAAACGAAATCAACTTCAAATATTCCATGCTTTGTAAATCCACCTAACAATTTTGATTTATCAAAACATTAACTCCCAGAAAATTATACAATAACTATCAAAATGATGTGCCCAATAAGCCATCTATCAGTGAGTCACTCCTCGAGAACCACTATATTTTCTTTTTCTCAACACCTTTTGGAGCTAGAGAAACCTCTTATAATCTCCTCTTACAAAAGAAAACTGACACAAAGGAAAGACAAAAATAGAACAAGTGAAATCACAAGATAGCTGAGACCAAAGAAAGACTATGAACATTTTTTGTTAGACTTCTCGTTGCTCCTTTTCCCATATTTATAAGCCATTAACTGACCTTCATTCAAACTTCATTTTGTTTTCCCAGTGTGAATATAGTTGACTACTTCAAGCTTCTAGTCGATTATTATTGCGTTCATATCAGTTCTACCGGTAGCTCTAATGATTGAGTCTGCCATCAGTCATGTTTATACCACCTTCAACTGGAGCTCCAATTGATTGAGTTTGGTATAGCAACTGAATTTTTTGAAGCTTTTAGACCAAAATTGTTGTAGTAAAATAATCATTTCGTTGTGTTTTTTTTAGTCTACTTACTCTACCATCAGTTATCGAGTAGACTTGCAAAAACTTTGAAATCATCAACCTTATAACAAAGTAGGCATTCTTTAGTTTGCAGAAGCTTTGAGATCATCAACCTTGTAACAAAGTAAGCATGCTTTAGTTGGATGAATCCACTATTAGTCAACTGCTCATGCACTAGTCAATTGACTAGTTGGCTGTACTTTTTTCGAACAGAGATGAACACAGACATTACATTCTCTTTTCAACCTAGACCACTTCTAAGGTCTAATCCGCGCGTAAGTCTAGTTTCACAAATAACCTTTTATACAAGTACACTCAACTCTCAACTTTACCAAAGTTAAATGCCATGAGGATCCTCCTCTAGGGCATGTACTAAAAAGTTTTGCTTCCAAGTCTTCTTTGTTTGTCAAGCAACTTGCCACCCTCGGTATGTTGGGACTTCAATTTGCCAAGCATCTACCTGGATTTTCTTTATTGTACCTGAAATATCTATGAGTAATCTGCAGTTACAAACTTAATACATCATATCGGTATTCACAATAACCTCTAACTTAAATCTTTTCTCAAACAACAAAACTACAAACTTAAGGAGGGCATGATTACACCAACACAGATGTTTTTAAACCTCCTACTGTATATCCCTTGTACAATTGTGATTGACTAGTCGAAATGTGGACTTGTAGGCAGTCAATCCATTTTATGTGTTCTATAATGAACATTAATATAATGTCTATACATTACAGTATAAAACTGATTTTATTTATCTTTTTATTTGTTTTTATCAGTTTTTTTTGTTCCAGGAATGAGATCTACAATATGATACCAGTATTGTATTTGTTTAATGGATCCTTGAGTTCTGCAATAGATTAAAATTTCAAACATTAGACATTGTATGAGCCAATACAATCACAAACTGGCTGGTTAGTTGTTGGTCCATGCAATTTTCCCTTGTGTCATCACAAAATGTCTCTTTGACATCACAATGTAAGAGATACATGCTTATACTAAAAGTTTTCATATTCATAGGTCCAGATAATTCTTACCATGTAGTTTATTCACCCTTTCAATACATCCTGTTCCTTTGGTTCCTCTTGTCGCCTAGAAAGACCAATCACCTATTTTGTTGCATCCTTAAAATTGTCAAGAAGCTCAAATTACTAAAAAAACTATCCTTTTTGTGTCTGATTAGTTCATATCTATTCATTTCTCATATTAAGATTTTTTTTTGTTTTTCTTGAACAAATAATCAGATGATGGAAATGTTTTATAGGCACCTTTAACTGATGCTGAAATTGAAGAACTTATTGCAGAGTTTCTTGAAGTTGAGAGTAAGGTATGCATTGTTTGCCTACTTTTCCTAATGTTCTTTTCCATCCTATCAGGTCTGGTACCAACCAATGCATTTTTAGGCTGCAGAAGCACAAGAATCACTTGAACACGAGTCACTAGCTAATGTGGAAAGTGAAGTAAGAGCTGAGCTAGCTGAAAATCTCCATGGAGATGAGGTACTTTTCCTTTTTGCTTCTTGTTTGGAATTGCACTAAGTCTCTTGCTTTTTTAGCAGTTAATGATGTTTCTCTTTATTTTCAGTTAGAATTGGCTGTATCAAAGGAAATGAAAGTACTTGTAGAAATGTGGACAGATACTCTTGACAATTTAGAGACTCAAAGTGCTATATTGTTGGTAAGTTCCCCCTATACTTTTCACTGCTTAGGGAGGTGCTGTAAACTCTTCATCATTCTTGATTAGCAGTTATCATCTTTATATAGGATGTTTATTTTAACTGACAATATCTTCTTCCCAAAGATTGAATAATTTATTCTTCTCTCTTCTTTGTTATTCCATGCTCCCTAAGGATGACTTCTACCTGCTAGAATATTAGTCACCTCAATGTTTGAGGTTTCCATTTGGTGCTAGTTTTGGTGCCTGGCTGGACTAAAACCATTTCTATGTTGTTCATACTGTGGTTGCTATGAGATTGTGCTGATCAACACCAAGGGAGAATGAGGAATACTAACAAGAAATAGGGGAGGTGGATAGCTATGGGTCCTTTTGAAGTTCCTCCACATTTGCTGCTTTTAAAATTCAATAATTTTACTCTTAAGGGTCCACACACCCAAGTTGCTAGGATTGCACACTCAACCTTTGTCCATTTTCCAAGGTTTGAAATCTCATTGCACATTCAACCTTCGTATTTTTCAATGTTTGAAATTTCATTTCATACTGGAGATTCTAGTCCTTGTATGAAACAAGATGTGCCAGACATGCTATTGTTGGTGCATGCCATTATTGGTGGGTGTACTGAATATTAGAAGAGGAGAAGAAGAGGAAATGAGCAGAGGAGAGGGAAAGAGTGTGCTTCCTAGGTTAAATACAATGGCATTGATCATGGAAACTTCACATATAGCAAACCATGCGTCAATCATGAAAAATTTTGCTTGCTGACGCATAGATGGAAGAAATACCTTAGATGAGTTTATGTACCAATTCTCTAGGCTTAGCACAAATGAAATGCATCACATAAAACACCTTACATCATCGCCAACGCCTCTATGGGGCGAAATCAAGCATCCTGCCTTTATCGCCCACCTGGCTGTGACTTGCTGAAGCTTTGTGGCCTCTTACCATGTCAAGGAAGCTTCACTTATTTTTCACCACATCGTGGAAGCTTCATTGACCTCTCACCACATCACAATAACTTCGCTGACCGGTCACCATGTCTCACAAACTTTGTTGGCCTCTCACCAAGTTGCAGAAATTTTACTGACTGTAGAGAACTTGTGTCATTTGTGGTATTCTGAAATAGCTCGCCTCGATCAAGCCATAGAAGCCTTGCTGATCTCGCATCACATAGTGGAAGCTTGCTGACTTTGCATCGCTGAAGTTTCACTAACTCTGGTAGAATCTTTTGCTGTGTTGGATTTGATGTTCTTGTTGTCTTGAGCAATTTTGCATGCTAGTTGGCTGATGGGATGAGAATTTTTGCTCATGACAACTGACTCAAAATGAGATTTTAATCCATGCCATTTTCCTCTAATTCAGTTATACAATTGCCACATCTGGTCTACGACTTCCACCTCAACATGGTTTTACTTTCATTTCTGTTAGTGCTGCTTGTTTCAGGTGCAGGGACTGAAACTTTAAACCTCAAATATTGTCATCGAGTTTAATATTAGATGTGTAGTGATTTACTTAAATTTGCACTTATGTTCTAGCTTTTGTTGAATGTAATTTTAAAGTTCATTGTGCCAATTAGTGTTGTAAAAGGCGGTAGGCGGTGGCAGGGCGATCAATGACCGCCTACCACCTAGGCGGTTGAATTTTTTTTAGGGTTCCTACAATACAAAATGCTTCCTACATGGCTATTTTTTATGATGTTTATGCATAAATAAGTTCCTACGATATAATACAATTTATATGAGGTACAAATAATATATAAGGTGAGGTTTGGTTTAGAGGTTTGAGAATGAGAGAATGGATTCATTTCCAAACCTTGTGTTTGGTTGATAGGAATACAACAACAACCAAGCCTTTTCCCACTAGGTGGGGTCGGCTGTATGAATCCTTTTACGCCATTGAGCTCGATCTC
>JBBMJZ010000075.1:16974514-16987886 GCA_037833815.1 Zingiber zerumbet
GCCATGTTATAGACCTTTTGAATGACAAGACTCATACGAACTTGTAAAGAATGTTGCCAAGGATATCTATGATATATGAGGACGATCCAATGAAGGAAAATTTTACTGATAATGAAATGCTGGATATGGGTTTTGAGCCACAATTTTTTTTTAAAAAAAAAACTAAAAGAAGTATCCAATATCGCATGTTCACTACTACCTGGTCCAAAGAAGTTTGAAAAATTGCTATATATTTTATCGATTTAATGCCAGATGATATTTCTCCATGGCTACTACATGAAACTATTGTAAATTCGAAAATAATTTTTTTTCAATTAAGGATGAGATAGGTAAATCCAAAGATTATTATTATTATTATTATTAGTAATTTTCATTCTTTTGGTATTTAAGGTATTTTAGTGTTTTATGTATTTTTTGTTAATTTCTATTTTTTTTTAGATGTGAGTACATTTAGGAATTTTAGGATTATTAGTTTGTTAATAATTTTTTCTTTCTTTGAAAAATAGGAATTGTACTCTATATATTAAGATTTCTTTTATTTATTTAAATCTTAGGTTTTAAATTCTATAGAAACACATGTCTCAATCCTAGAAAGAAGTTGACAAAATTGTACTCCTCTTTTAAGATATCGGTAAAACCCTCCTCATTCCCCTAGAGAAGGATTCAGCCAACGAATTGTAGAATCGGCTCCTTGCCCTAGTTGAAGCTGCTTTCACAACTCCTTCAGCCAGCTCCCTACCCACCCTCTCCAGGCCCTAGGGTTGTGAAGCAAGGTTGTACTAAATGCTTTGCACCATGGCCCAAGGTAATTTATATTTACCGTATACTAAACTTTTGTGTGTGATTCAATTTTATATTTACAGTTGAACTAGAAGGGCTAGGATTGAGTTGGTCCTTTTGTGGGTTCTCCTATGAATAAGACTTTTTTCCTTATTTGATTTCAACTCCCTCCTTTTTTATCTCCAATTCCTTGCTTTTTATTTAGATACTTCACTTTTTAAATTTGTTTTCTATTTTTTTAAAATAAATGTAGGAGAATACTTACCTGCCTTTCATTTTTGAATAAATGTAGGCGAAGAAATAGTCATGGAACAAGGAAAAAGTTAGTCAAATGAAAGTAAAGGATAACAACGATCATGAGCATCAAGACCCAACTCCATCTAGCTTAAATGAAATCAAGATTTTTGAGATTGGAATGCCTTTTTCATCCGAAGATGAAATTCATAATTTTTATAAATCATATGCTTAGAATGGTGGTTTTAGTATATCCAAATTAAGTGGTAAAAAGAGAAACGATGGAAAGTAAAAATATTTTTATTTTGGATGCGCCAAAAGTGGTAAAATAGTATCCCAAGCAAAAATTGTTGCGTACTCTAGACCTTCACCTTTTGTTGGTGTAGTAAGTGCTAATTATTGAACTTAAGTTTTGATGAATGACAAATAGTTTAAAATTAGATGTTATGTTTGTCTAACCTCTTTACTGAGTGTGCAGGAATTGACGAATCTAAAGGACCTGACACCGAGCTGAAGTCCAGATGTACGATTTTGGCAAGAAGTCCAATTGGGTCTGTAGGACCTGACAGTTGGCTGAAGTTCAGTCGGGATGTTCAATTGCAAATGATTGGCTAAGTCCGAATGTGCAATTTCGACAGGAAGACCTGGTGGGTCAAGAGGCAAGTCAAGAGACTATAAATGGTAAGTGACATAAGTCAACTAGAGGAGAGTGATCCAGTGAAAACGAGTCCCAATGAGACTGTAGGTGCTAATGTAACTTAGGTCCAATTTGGAAGTCTAAGCTGAGTCTATAACTATATCTTGGTCTTGGTAAGACATGATCTAACTCATAAATAAACTATTTGTGCATATAGTTTTCTAATTGTGTTGTAGATACATACACAGATCTTTAAATTTTACACTCGTGGCTACTGACAAAGCCTGATTCTGAGTCCGGAGTTAAAAGATATGACCTCCAGAAGATTACTGTGTCGAACAGTGATTAGAGGCGCCTCAAGTGGATGGAGTGAATCGAACCGGACTGAACCAGATTGGAATAAATCAAGCCAAATTAGACTGAATCAAAGCAATGGATAACATCTGAATTATTTAATTAGTTTTCTGTACTGAATTATACGTAAGCTCTAAAGTTGGAAAGTTTATTCATAATTCAATGGATCTGATAAGAACATGTTCATCTATAAAAGGAGATTAAATGTCTAAGAAGAAGATCAACACTTCTACGTGATCATTTCATCATTTTACTGCTCCAACTACGTGCATAAGGGATGTAAATGAACCAAGTAGCTCGTGAGTTATTCGAAGCTCGATTCGATAAAAGCTCGTTTGAGCTCGTTTAATGAGGCTCGTTAGCTCGTGAATACGTTCGTTAAGCTCATGAATCAACTTTTAAATAAAAAAATAATAGTTTTGATATTGAATTTCTAAATTTTACACTCTACTTATGAAAAATATTGATAAATATATTAAATTTATTTATTAGAATAAAATTATAAATTTTAATAAGAATATTATAATTTTATATAAATATATAATTTAGTTTTTAATGAATATTTTAATTTATAATCTATATTTATTAAAGTCGTTTAAGTTCGATAAAAGCTCGAATAAGCTCATGAATCATAAATATATTCGTTAAATAAAATTCCATCTCGACTCGATTACACTCCTAATTATTGTTATGTTTCTGTTTGGGGATGATTGATATCAAAGTAGGTTGTGCAGTCACGCCCAGATATACGCTGCCAAATTTCAAACATGGCACCACCCCTGCTACCTTTATGCTGCATCTCTTCTGCTTTCTCGCCTCCTCCCACCTCTCTCCTTGTCTTCTTCTCCATCGCGCACCTCCCGTTAATTGCCACCCAGAACCGCCTCGTTCAGGCATTTCTTCGATGGAGGAAGAGGAGGGGGAGGGGGAGGAGTACCTCTTCAAGGTAGTGATCATCGGGGACTCGGCGGTGGGGAAGTCGAACCTGCTGTCGCGGTACGCGCGCAACGAGTTCAACCTCCACTCCAAGGCCACCATCGGGGTCGAGTTCCAGACGCAGAGCGTGGACATCGACGGCAAGGAGGTGAAGGCCCAGATCTGGGACACCGCCGGCCAGGAGCGCTTTCGCGCCGTCACTTCCGCCTACTACCGTGGCGCCTTCGGCGCCCTCCTCGTCTACGACATCTCCCGCCGCTCCAGCTTCGACAGCATCGCTCGCTGGCTCGACGAGCTCGACAGTACGTGCAAAGCCCTCAAATTTCTGCAAAGATCTTTCTCATTCTTCTTGCTCCTCTTTCAATTTTACTAATTGAGCTTTTATTCTTCTCTGGAGTAATTGAATCTCTAGTAACTGGAAATGGTGGAAAATCGAAATGCAACCCAGTTTTTGGCATTAATTAGGTTTTAGCATTATCTGGATCTATGATTCCTGAGGTAAAATCTTATGGATGTATGATTCTGCAGAGGAAGAGGCCATTTTCTTGACTTGAATAGTTGATGAGTATTGAGTAAAATCCATTCTCTTGCTGTATTTATTAGAGAAGCAACAAACTAAGGCAAGAATTGAGGTATAGCTGAATTTGACTGTTAATTATAGATTTTTAATCACCGAAAGAATCATTGTCAACTTTTTTTTTTTCCAATCAAGAGCTCTCAAAGAGGAAAGAACAAAAAGGCTTTTAGTTTATAGTTATGATTCTGGCCAACCCAAATGTGATCTTGTTTTGCAGTATTTCATCCACTTTTTTCTAATACTAACAAGTAGGATAGTTGATTGGCACTTGCTATGTTATTGATTCATGAACATAGCCCTGAACTAGGTATCTACATGTAGAAACTGCAAAATTATTAGACATTCTTAAAGCCTAAGTCGTGTTGATCGATCTGTTTAATGCATTATACTGATTAGAAGTCATTTACAAACCCAACATATTAGTTAATTTCATCATTGAAGAGTAGAAATTAACTTGCAATGGTATTTTACTTTGTTGATTACAAGAAGCCTTTCATCTAATAACCAACTTTATCATCAAAATTAGGAAATGTTTTTTTGGTAGTTATAAGTTTTTTTGTTAGTTGTTAAAGTTCTACACAAGCAACAAAATATATGCATATTGTTACACAAAGTAGTTCCTTGCCTAATAAACCTAGGCGACTAGTCCGCATTTTAAAACCTTGGTTCTCCACTTTTTGATAACTAGTCATAAACTTTCTTTCCTTTTCTTATCGCTAGTCACAGACTCCATTTGAGATGAGGAGCATCAGTTGATACATTTGTCTCTATCTTTGTTCTGATACTTCGATTCTTCCCGAATTCCTGGTTGGAAATTATAATGCCAAAAGCATGGAAGTGATTCTATCACTCTCCATAATTAAACTAAACTCTTTTTAGCATGCCACTCTCGGGTGACAAACTAAACACCTAAACTTATTTCTCGGGTCTTTATCTGCAGCACATTCTGATACAACAATCGTGAGGATGCTAGTTGGTAACAAATGTGATCTAGAAACTCTGAGGGAGGTTTCCATCGAGGAGGGAAAAGCGCTTGCTGAAGCAGAGGGTCTTTTCTTCATCGAGACTTCTGCGCTCGACTCGACCAATGTGAAGACAGCCTTTGAGATTGTCATCAAGGAGATCTACAATAATGTGAGCAGGAAGGTACTGAACTCTGATTCATATAAAGCAGCGCTATCGGTGCACCGGGTGAGTCTTAATAGAACTGCAGAAGAGGCACAAAAGCAAGGAATGAGCAAGTCTTCATGTTGTTAGATGCACTTGTAAGCAGTGTTGTGACCATTCTTATGTTTATTAAAGAGATTGCAGAATTCAAATAGGAAATTTCAGTTTCTAACATTATGTGAGTCTCTTCATGTCGTGATTCACTATGTTGTTGTGCCACCCAACTTAAGTAATGTTCTAGTTTGTGCAGTGCAATTTGGGATAATGTACAAAATATACCTTTCCAGGAAAGTTTAAATGGTGAACTAGTCGACTGTGAAGGAAAGCATGGACTACTTGGCATTTTTAGAAAGTATATTAAATTCTTAAAAAATCAAAGGGTAAAATTGAAAAAGTATGTTAAATTTGTTAAAATACAAAAAAAAAAATTATGGTTGTTTTTGCAATTCGATAATCATTTATTATTGCTTTGGTTGTAGACCTGCTCATGGGCTAGGTTCTAACTAGACCTGGCTCGGGTGCATAACTGAGCCAATGAACCAATTACCCATTGACTTGAGTTGTTGGGCTTGAACCATAATCGGCTCGGTAGGGGCAAAACTGGATATAGTTCAGAGGCCTAATTAACCACCGGTACGGTGGGTTTTTGTTTTGTTTTGTTTTGTTTGTAACCGTTGAAATCATTGGTTAACAGGTGGTTCCGAGCATTGGGAAAACCGGAGGTTCCGATCGTTGGGATAACCAGTGGTTCTTACTGTTTGAGGGGGAGGGTGGGTTTTTATGTAATTTTTTTTAACGGTTAAGATTATTTGATCAATGATTACAATTTAGTGTCTGTTACTTTCCAAAATTTATAAATAAGGAACTCATTTCATTATTTCCACTCCATCTTTTCTACTCTCATTCTCAATTTCGAAATCTCAATCACTTTTGATTTTAATTCTACAATTATAATGGAAGGAAGAGGTTACCATCTCAATCTCGGAGGGACAAGGAAATAATCAATCCGAATGAGGATCGTGATATTCAATTTACAGATAATGAGATCGAGCAACTTCCGACACTCGACATACAAGTATCGATGGCAATACTTCTAAGATTCAGGATGTTCCTCTTTTAAAATCGTCTATTTTTACTAAACAATTTGAGAAGGTAAATCTTCTGTCCGAAGAATTGCGTGCAAAATATAAGCATTGCAAAACCTCCTACAAATTCCAAGTGGGTGATAGCTATGGATCATTGCAATGACATATCAAAATGAAGCATCTAACGTAATATGGAATTGAACATTCTCAAACGCAATTATCAAAATTTTCCTCGATTAGTGAAGGTACCGATTCCGATTTATGTTGGAATATGGTTTTTCCAATGGAAAAACGAGGTGTCATCAGTGGATGAAAGTCAGAATTGACTTCAAATTCAAAATCTACTTTTCGCGTAGATAAATCTAGACTATTGATTTTCTCAAAACTGATTACGGATGAATGAGAAATTAATTGTTTAAAGTGAAGCACAAAATTAGTAGATGGGGAATAGTCTCACATCTAAAAGAACAAGGAAATATTGTCTTCTTATATATGTTGATGTGTTATTGGAGTTAACACAAAAAGCACAAGGTGCTCTCTTCCCATGTGTGAGCATGTGCTCGCACCTGCGAGCCTGCCATGTGTGCACGCGTGCATGGACGCAACGACTGAGATTAGATGCACTCCTTTGGATTAAACGGTCCAAATGAGTCCTCACCAAAGGTACCTTCACCTCTTCAAGACAATTTATTTATGTATGTTGATAATAAATTTAAAAAAATCATTAGCTGGATTTGTTTCCATACAATATTTTTTCTTTTAGTATTGAGTCTAAATGCACTTTTAAAGATTTTTGTCGAGAATCACTTAATTCATCTGCTAAACGTATTTCTCGAACAATACTTATACAATTAAAATATTAGTAAAGTAAGGGAAAATAATTTTAATTGAAGAATTTAGTAAATTAAATAATAAAAAAAATTATGTTATGATATTTGAAGTGATACATTAGCAAGCATATTCATATATAAGTGCATTAGATCGATAACTCTTGGAAAATTCAAAAACATTTGTTAGCCTATAGATTTTTTGATAAATCAAACAATGCTCACAACATCTCTCAATTATTATTTTTAATTTTAGAAAAATATGGATTAACTTATAAAATATTTTTAAAATTATTTAATAATACTAGTTCTAATAACTACTAGTATTGAAGAACTTAAATTTATACATCAGCTTGGTGGTTTAAATTTTCATGTTCGTTGTGTATATCATGTTTTAAATTTATAAGCTCAAGATAAATTAAAATTTTTAGAAACCATATTAAACTAATTAAAATTGCTATTTCTTATTTATGGTCGTATCCTAATATAATGAAACAATGAGGTAGATTTTGTAAAAGTAATGAAATGAGACCTAAAAAATTTTCATGTGATGTACCAATATGTTGGAATTCAACGTATCAATTATTACAAGATTCATTTCAATACAAAGAATTATTATGTTCATATTTTTTGTAAAATACTAATAATATTAATATATATTTATTTTCACACTGATGGAATATATGTAGTAGCTGTAGGATCGTAAAGCGCTAGAGGGTGAATAGTGCAAGTCACTTTTTCGTAAAATGATATAATGCAGCAAAAAATAAAGAGAAAAAAACAATCTCTAACAAGAGTTAGTTTTACTTTGTTCGGAGCCTTTGACAACTCCTACTCCAAAGCGCTCGCTCGGTGAGTACTTTCGTTGGGCAATTAGTATAAGCTTGAATAATTATGCATATTTTAAGTATAAAGCAAATAAGTAAAATATGCCGACAACAAAAAGAGTAGTAACTTAAGCGTTAGTTGTCAGAGCAGCTTTTCGGTGTCATAAATATCTTTTCAGAGTAGTACGTGAGTAAGAAAGTTATAGCGAATGTTGTGTTGAGGTTGCTGGTCAAAGTCTCTTTTATAGGCCTTTCCAAGCGCTTGGACCATGATCGTATGCTTGGATCAAGGCCTAGCCGATCTTGCTTCATCGTTGAATTATCCATCTCTGGGCGCCTGGACCACCTTCGGGCACCAAGATCGATAATGTGGATGGACCTCGGCAACGCTCTATCTGGTAGCCTCTATCCACTCTTGGACGCTTGGACTAGCCCTGGGCACCTAGACGTTGACGTGTGCTAACCAATTAGAGTGTGCGAACTCATATGTGCAAGAAATTAGGTTTGAGCCAATCTAGGCACCTAGACCCACTTCAGGCACCCCGGACCTTCGAGCACGTTGACCTTACCCAGGTACTTGGAAGCCCTTTTTCTAACTTTCACTTTCCTGCACCACAGCATTAGCACAATAAGTATAAAATAATATTATTAATTAGATCTTGTTTTACCAAGACCAGGATCTAGTCATGGTCTTACCTTAGAGTTCCAAAATGGATCTATGATAGACCAACGCCTATAGTCCAACTATGACTCATCCTCATTAGATCTCTCCTCCAGTTGCTTATCTCCACTTACCATTTGTGAACTTAGTTGACCTTGATCTCTTGACTCAGTAGGTCTTCCTGTCAGATGCCCCACTTGGACTTCAACCAATCGTCTGGTCCTCCCTGACTTAACTGGACTTCCTGCCAGCTGTCTAGTCCTCTCTGACTCAGCTAGATTTCCTACCAATCGTTTGGTCCTCCCTGATCTGATTGGATTTTAACTTGGTGTCTGGTCTCATCAAATCTTTCAATCATGCACACTTTGTAAATAGGGTAGAAAACACAAGTCTAATTTTAACCTTTGTCATATTTCAAAATATGAGTTTGATTATTAGTGCAACATGCATCAATAGTAGCTAGTATTTATAAAATTTTAAAAATATTTAATGATTCAATTGAATAATTTCAATGTTTATTATCCCACTGCTCATTTAGTAATTATGAATTTTTACAGTATAGTGTTAATTTTAAATGAATATAGTACTAATGAATTGTTATCTTTTTGTTTATTAACAATGAAAGTTAAATAAGAAACATATTTTTATTATATTCCTAAAATTAAATTAGTTGCATTTGATTGAGACCCTACATTTAAATTAAGTTCTACATAAAATGTTAGCTTTATATTATGAGGTTTAATTTCATTTAAAGATTCTTCTCATGATCCTATTGATACTGTGCATAATGCCAGAAATTATTTATATGTTATCTATAAATATTATAGTATAAAATATGAATTAGAAACTAATATATTTGAAATATAAAATATTAGTACTCGTAGTTGTAATTTAAAACTTACAAAAATATGACTTTTATTAAAAGAATGGATAAAACGTCTACGAGGATCCTCAAATTCTAGACAGAAACTTGAGAATTATTTTATAACTTCTTTTGATTTTAATAAAATAGATAACGAGTACGATGGTTGTCACAGAAAGCTCAGAGTTTTCCTATCCTCTCCATCATCGCAAGAGAAATTTTAACTTGTCTTGTGTCAAGCATTGTTGTAGGATAGATGTTTAGTGTCGAAGGTAATATATTGGATGAGAGACAACCTACTTGTCTCCCGAATTTTTGGAATCCCAACTATTACTTGATGATTGGATTGTTGGTACAATTGACCTCTAGGATTTTGATGTTTGTTTGACAATATATTGAAATGGGATATGATCAAGGTTAACCAAGTTAATTAGAAGTCATGATAGGTCAAGGATGACTTAGGCAAGGGAAAAGTCAAGTTAGGTCAAGGTGATAGAATGACTAGTAAAGGAAAAGGTCCAATTAGGTTAAGATTGACCGGATGATTGGTAAGAGAAAAGTTCATACACATCAAGGTTAACCGGATGTTTAGTAAATGTAAAACCCAACCAGGTCAAGGGTGACCAGATGCTTGGTAAGGAGAAAATTCTAAGGGAGTAAACCTTAGATAGTGATAAGTCTTGGAGAAGTAAATTCTAAGCAAGTGTGACCAATAGAAGGTATTTTGAATGTTGCTAATACTACTTTACTTTACTATTTGTATCTATTGTGTTAATTTGGTGTTATAGAAAAGTCTTAGTGGATCAGGTCGATTAGACACTAAGCAGAAGAAAAAGTCCAAACAAGTTAGTTGGACCCGATGTTTGGTGGATAAGATAAGTCCTAGAGAGGTCATTCATTCTGGAAGGCAGAGAGGACGTGTCCTTGTTAGGACAATATTAAACTTTGATTTAATTGAAGAAACCAGCAGAAGTTTCTAAGTAGAGATCAGACAGTCTTAAGTGAAAGATCGATTTATGCATACTTATATTTCTAACTTTATTTTGCATGTCTATTATTGTTATTCTTGTTGTGCTAACTTTGTTTTGGAGATAAGCAAAGTTTGGGTTGATCGAAGGGTTTAGTAGATTGAACATAGAGGTTCGGTCAACCGATCTAAAGAAGATAAGCATAACCAGACTACGATCAAGTTCAAAATGGAAATAAAGGTCCAGTCGACTAATCAGAAGAATCAGTTGACCAAATAACTACAGAAAGCAAAAATCGGATATGATCGGACCATCGGATCAAACAATAAAGAAAATTTTGGGGTCCAATCACCTGGACAGGTGTTTAGTTGACCGAAAAAACAAATTTCATGGGATTGATCTCATTAGATCTAAGCAAACAAGGAAAGAGGAGGGACCAGTCACTTGATAAGAGGTGCAGTCGGCCATATGGTTTATGTGAGTGAAATTGACCTACGTTTGATCGGGTATGATCATGATTTTGATGTGTGTATCAGAGAGTTTAAGTTAGGTTTTCATATGGATTTGATATGCGTGTGTGAGTTGTACACGACCTGGTGAACCACATATGAGAAACTTGGTGTGACCAAATTTGGTAAAGAATCATCCTAAGTCCCAGGTTCTTGTGATTGGTGAAGAATGGTGCATCCGAGGGACCGTCGAACAAGGAGAAATAGAGTGGAGCCGAGGGAAGCCGACTTCAAGGCAACATGAAAGATGGCACGGAGAGAAGCTACGGGCTCGAGTGCATCTGAGGGATGAAGGCAAGGAAGAGGGCTTCAAGAGCGACTCCAGAAAGTATGAGTGTGAGTGAATGTAGGGAATCAATCGACTAGTATTGAGACTAATCGACTGGTCCAAATTCACAAGAGTACAGAATGATTCTATGTCCAATGGTTGTGAAGACTAATCGACTGATGGAAGTGTCAGTTGACTGGTAAAGAGCCATTGAACACAATTGCAAATTCTATAGAGTGTCGTTGGTTGTGTCCAACTGTCACACCCGTCGACTAATGGTAATGCTAGTTGACTAGTGTAGGAAATGAGTTGACATGGGATCAACTCTTTCCTCTCTATTTAAAGGAAACTTGAAGAATAAAGGAGGTTACTATTTTCTGTTGAATACTCTTTAGTCATTGCCCTCAAGCTTCCAAGCCCATTCTCTTCCTCCTAAACCCAAGTCTCCATGAAAAAGGAAGCTCAAGTGAAGGGGGAGGACAATCTTCTGATTCGAACTTCTCAATAAGTGAGGTATATAAACTTCTCACTCACGCTTTAGTTAAAATTATTTCAAGTATCAATGAAGACTTATTTCAGGCTTAAAAAAATTCTTGAAAAATGAGATTAGTATTCTAAAGGAAAAAATTATAATCCATGTCTTCTAAGGTAAATGATTCCTCTAGTATACATGCTTTGTCTAGTTCAAATATTTCATGTTTAGAAGAAGAAAATAAGAAACTAAAAGAAAAGGTAGAATATCTTAGTAAAGCCCTTGAGAAAATCACAATCGGTTCTAATACCTTAAATATGATCATTGGGAGCCAAAAAGTAAGTTTTAACAAAAAGATGTTAGAATACAAGGAATCAAATAATGAGAAATCCTATCATTGTCTAATTAATAGGGGCAATCAAAGAAAAAAAAACGTAGATAGAAAATAGATTTCTAAGGAATATTTAGTTAACCAAATTAGAAAGAATTTCTATTGGGTGCCAAAATCAATCCTCAAGGGTTAGAGGATTTTTGAATAGTTAACCATAAAAGACTTAATTCAAATTCTCTATGAATGATTGACTTAAGACTTAAGGGGGAAAATTAAACTATTACCTTCATTACATCTCACAACAAACTTAAGCATGACTTGCTTTATGATTCTAGACATTGATGTGAGATGATAGGATGATACATTTAATTCACTCATGCTTATGACATTTTGGTAAGTTATAAAATGTATCAAAATAGTGATCATTGATCAACTATGGAAAAAATAAATATTTAATTAATGGATATTTTGCCTTGGCCACCTACACTAAATGACTAGTAGCCACCCATGATTTACCTCCTCCGTGTTGGCCTAGAGAAAGGTTGGCGATGGGGGCTAGCGAATCGCCTTTTGCCACATAGTTGGACATATTAAATGTTTTAAAAATAATTATATGTTTTGTAAACTGAGGATTTATCTTTTTAAAACATAAGAATTTAACACAAGGGTTTAAAGTTGACACAAAATTGAATGGTGTCAAAAGTTTTCGAGTTATTTTCTCAAAACATCAAAAATATAATGAATATTCATGAAAATATTTTTATTCTTTGTTAGAGGACATTAAAAGAAATATGTTTTCAAAATTTTATAATTTTCTAAAATTTTCTATGCATTTATGATGTTGGCTTCAGAAATAAGAATTCAGACTTGACTTGTGCTAGTCGGCTGCATCAGAGGGCAGTCGACTGGTAGCTATTTTTTCAACATTCTGTTTATACTTTTAGAATTTGACTTTGGTTTAAATTAAGTCAAAATTGATACCATAATATGCATGGTTGTTGGGGGGTAATCTTTTTTATGGTGTCAAAGGGAGGTAATTAATAAAGTTTAAGATCAGAAACTTTTATTTCTCCATATTCTTGTAAGAAACTTAAAAATTAAGTGATAGGCATAAGCTAAGGGGCACTTGAATTTTATGCTTCATGTTTACACTATGTTTGTAATTTTCAAGTTGTTATTTATGCATAACTTAAACATATTATCACACATTGAAAAGGGGGAGATTGTGAATGCAGTAGGCCTATGTTTGATCGAGTAAAATCATGGTTTTGATGTGTGTGCCAAAAGTTTAAGTTAAGTTTTCATATGGATTTTATATGTGTGTGTGAGTCGTGCAGGACTTGGTGAACCACATATGAGAAACTTGGTAAGGCCAAGTTTGGTATAGAATCATCCTGAGTCTTGGGCCCCTGTAATCGGTGAAGGATAGTGCATCCGTTGGACAAGGAATAATGAAGTGGAGCTAAAGGAAGCGGACTTCAAGGCAACGCGAAAGATGGCATGGAGAGAAGTCACGAGCTCGAGTACATCTGAGGGACGAAGGCTGAGGAAGAGAGCTTCAAATATAACTCCAGAGAGAATGAGTGTGAGTGAATGTAAGGGATTAGTTGACTAGTACTAAGGCCAATTGACTGGTCCAAATTCATGAGAGCACATAATGGTTTTGTGTCCAATTGTTATGAAGACTAGTTGACTGGTAAAGAGCAGTTAAACAAAATAGCAGATTCTGTGGAGTGCTATTAATTGTGTCTAATGATTACACTAGTCAACTGATAGTAATACTAGTAAACTAGTGCAGGAAATGAGTTGACATGAGATCAATTCTTTCCTCTCTATTTAAAGGAAGCTTGGGGCATGAAAAAAATTACTAATTTTTG
>JBBMJZ010000075.1:16995051-17009134 GCA_037833815.1 Zingiber zerumbet
TAGTGCTATGATTTTAAATCAACTTGCCGTCTTAGCTCAGCTGGTAGAGCGCATGGCTTTTAACCATGTGGTCGTGGGTTCGATTCCCACAGACGGCGGTAGCAATTTTGTCCCTTTCAATATGTTATATCATTTATTATTTATATTAATTTTAAAATCATCTATACTTTTAAAACAAACTGCCGTCTTAGCTCAGCTGGTAGAGCGCATGGCTTTTAACCATGTGGTCGTGGGTTCGATTCCCACAGACGGCGATAGTAATCATGTCCTTCACATGAATCTGTTACCATTTATTATTTATGTTATTTTCTCTTGCAGCTATAAATTTTTATCTTTGTGGTTAAGAATTTGAATTAACATAATAAAAAAAATAAGTAGAAATCCAAATTTCAGAATAAATTTTTACAAAATTTCATTAATTGATTTATTTTAAGAGTTTTTAGAAACCATAATTCGATTGTTAAAGAATATGAACTTGTAAGGTTTAAATATTATAATAAATCTTATAAATTATTTCATTCAATGTAAACTTCTCGACATTAAAAAAACTCTCAATGCTATTTATAATTAACCACTTTGAACGTAAATTGTATTCCGATTTAATCAGCTTCATGTAACAATAGCTTTAAATCGCTCACCATGAATACTTTTTAATTTATCCTAATGATCAAAAGAATTTTTTATGGAACAAATCAATCATCTTTGATGCGATGTCACTAGTTCACCATTTTTTTTATTCCGATTTAATCAACTTAAACAACCTGAATTGATATATTAAAGACAAAATTAAATAAAATATTTAATTCAACTTTTCTTTATAAATTAGGTAATTAATATTTTTAAAATAGTAACGACGATAACAATAATCAAGTTTTATCTCATTAGAGGGTCGATTATATGGATCTTTTTACGTCATTGAGTTCTAACGGAAGTATTTATTGATCGTCTAAGTACATGTTCATACTATCTTAAACGTGTCTCTCGGAGTTTTCCCTAAATAGATGCAACTCTGACTTTTTCTTTAATGCTCTCATTTATTATTCTGTTCATTCTCATATATCCACATATCCACCTTAACATCATTATCTCTACAACTTTCATTTTCTGCTCATGCGCTCGAGTTATAGCTCCATATAACATAGCAAGTCTAAATGCGATTTTATAAAACTTTTCTTTAAATCTTAGAAGTACTTTGTCACATAAAACACTGATACTCTTCTCTATTTCAATCATCCTGCTTGTATTCTATGTAAGACATCTCTCTTAATTTCTCTATCATTTTACAAAAATGATCCTAAATATTTAAAGCTCTCGACTTTGGCCAACTCGTCATCTCCTATCTTAGTAATTGTCTCATTACGTGTTTCATATATTTTGTCTTTATTGTAAAACTTAAATTTCATATATTTTGTCTTTATTGTAAAACTTAAATTTCATATATTCTGTCTTTATTTTACTAAACCTAGATCATTTTTTTTTAGTTTTCCTACGAAGATTCTAATTTAGCATTTACTTCTTCACGTATTTCATCTACTGAAATAATATCATCTGCAAATAACATACACCATAGCACTGTGTGTTTGAATGTGTATAGTAAGTTCGTCTATAATTAGTGTAAACAAATAAAGACTTAGAGCTGATCCTTAATGTAACTCTATCTTTATTGTAAATGCTTCAGTTACTTCATCTGAAGTCTTACTCTAATTGTTACATCCTCGTACATATTCTTAATTAGTTCAATATATATTACGCTAATACCTATCTTTTCTATAATTCTCCATATAATTTCTCTTGGAACTCTATCATAAATTTTTTCTAAGTCAATGAATACCATATGTAGTTCTTATTTTTGTTCTCAATAGTTTTCAATTAGTTGTCTAAGAAGATGTATATATTATATTGTCGATCTTCCAGGCATAAACCCAAATTAATTTTTGGTCACCGTGGTATCATTCCTTAATCATTTTTATTAATTTTTCTTAAAATTTCATGGTATGACTCGTTAGTTTAATACTCCTACTGTTTGCATAATTTTATATGTCTCTCTTATTCTTATATAAAAAAACTAGAGTAGTTATCCTCCACTGATTAAATATTTTTTTATTTTTAATATCATGTTAAATAATTTTAGAAATTATTTAATACTTTATTTCCATAGGTATTTATGTACTTATATCGGAATATTATTTGGTCAAATAATTTTTCTATTGTATATTATATTTAAAGCTGGTTCTTTCTAAAGTTTGAATTTTATAATAGAATTTTAGATTATAATTCTTATTTAGGGTTTTTTTTATAAATATATGATAACTAACAATCAAATTTGAATACGTGAGTGAATGACAATATGTAAGAACAATGTAGTCAAAGATAATTGTATCATTTTCTAAGGACATGAATTATCCTTTTAATAAAAAAAAATTAAAGTAAGATACCTCTAGAAAAAAAAATAGATCCGTTACCTTAGCGGTCCCCTTAGTATCGGTTCTACGGATATAGAGGGAGGTTCATGTAGGCAACATGTACACGGGTCATAGACGTATAACGGGGTAAATCTCAGATCATTAGTTCCTGAAAATCAACCCTTAAATATTACGTTAGAAATATCATATGTCCATCATCTGCGTTACGTTTGTGCTATGCTGAGGGCAGTAAGACACCTTTAGAGGATTTGATAAAACGAGTACTCTGTTTTTTTTTTTTTTTGACATATTTGACACCGCTTACATTAATTTTTTTTAATAATAATTCAGATGTAAATACCTTTAAAATATTTTTCACTAGTGAAATTTAAACCCTGTTCCTCTTGCTTATTAGTTATCAAGAAGAGAGGGAGAATAAGAGAAAGAGGGGGGAAGGAAGCATGGAGAGAGACTCTGCCACTGGCCAGATCCGTGTCGTATCGGTATCGTGGTGACCGGAGCTACGATATTCCGGCACGGCCACGGGCCACGGGCCACCGGCAACCACCAGATCCCGTAAAAGCTTTCTGTGACGCTATATTGGGTTCCTGTATCGAATTGGAGGGAGATACTAGAGAGTGAGATGAGAGTTTGGGGGGAGAGTTCGAGGTGGTGCTTATGCTCAGGCTGGGGGAGGTCGGAGAGGGTGAAAGATAGCATATTCGCGTCCAAAGGTCTCTCACTGGCCTCTATCTCCGTCGACCGAGGTGGGAACGGCTGCGGCGGCGCAGGCACTGGTTTCCTCATCCATCGGCACCTCCTCCTCACAACGCATGCCCATCTACCTTCTGCAGCGGTAGCCGAGGCTGCCGAGATCCAACTCGGCCATGGTTGCCTTGCTGGCTGCCTCGTCCCTCAGAGGTCAGTTACTTCACAAAATTCTTATTCAACACTCATTGCGAGTTCTCCTGTTTCTGCTATATATCATCTCAATATTTAGGGATTTGGATTGGGAATTTGGAATTGTGGTGATTCACTTGTAGCTAATTGTGGAAGTAGGAAATTGTGCCACAGGAGACTATTGTTTGGCCCACATCTGATGCTGGGTACATTGATAAGATCGTAGTTAGTTTCTCAGTAATATCTGAACTAGTAGTCCTTAGTTATATTCCCTGATCAAGTGTGCTAATGATGTCATCCAGAATGCTTTACAATGTAAGAACTTTTGGAGGATTAGCATTCTTGGAGCAGTCATAAACGTTTTTGTTTGTTAGATATGCATACTCTTAGGCAGAATGCCTGACATATGCTTCTTTTTTGTTAAACCAGCAGAACAATAGAAAATCAAATTTGACATATTGAGTTAGACAGCATATTCTAAGAGGAGATTGACTATGTATAAGAACGTTAAGAATGTCAACTGGAGATATTCAATACTACTCAGAGTAGCATAAGTTGTGAGTCAGAGCATCATATGATTTCAATCTATCAATTTTGATCTACAGACCAAGAAATCTTGTTTGATCAGAACTTTTAGGGTGAGAAAAGATGACACGATCCATTTACACAACACAATTTGATTTAGAATTTTGTAAATTTAGATTTGAGGTAAGCATCAACAAGTTTACTTATTGTGAATCAGAAATAAATGGGTTGTATACAGGTTTAATGACTAACCCATTTTAACCGTCTAAATATGACCAATTCTAACCCTTTTGTGTATGACACTCAATGCATTCATAGAACACTCACCTATATTTGATGCCGTTTGGCAACTTAACACAACCCTCATCCTTTTTCATCTAGGCTTGGGCCTAGCATTAGCAGTTTTATGATGCATCTATAGGTTTATTCATCATCTCAATTTGTTCTTTTTCAAATTTTCATCTCGGCCTCCTAACATTTTTTCCAAGTAAGCCGTGCCATGCTAGTTGTTTATTATATGTATCTTGTCACTTGACACGATGCTGCAGGCAGACCAGTTAGAAATGTTAGACAGGCTCTGATAGGATTAACAATCTGTCAGTGTGCCATTAGTAGTTGAGCTGGCAATTCAATGTCAATACCATTCCCTTCTTTGGTAGGGCCAAAGTTTTTGTGCCTATATGATGGAGTTCAGCTACCATCTTGATAAATGATAATGACAGTTCATGGATGAGACATGAAAGAAATGTGGCATGTGGTTACAACAATGTGTTGTATAGGAATTGCATTATTGACATCAAACTTTATTACAATTGAACTATTGATTTATGCACTCATGGATAATCAACCTTCATGATCTTCTACTTTCTAATTGAATGCCTCATTTATCTTAATTGTATCATCTCATGTTTCTCTATTTTTTTTCCAGATTTTTCATAACAAGTTCCATTCTCGATCTAACTATAGTGGGACTTGATATACTGGATGATGATTCAACCTCGCAGGTGCAAAAACCTAATCCCTTGAAGACCTGCTGCCACCCAAGTCTGGATTTGGGCAATTTAGTTTATCTATTAGGGCACACGGTGAAAAAGGAGCTCAAGATAGGTGAAGCAAAAATAGTTGTAGCTACAGATAACCTCATAAAGTTGTCAATAGATGGTGTGCCGTGGTACCCTGGGTCTGCTGGTTTTGATGTTCAAGGTAATTTAGCTTTCATGATATGTGATCCTATGAAACTTGCATCATCTCCCGCTAGAAGATCACCTACATCTTCTTCGACAGCTATGTCATCGAAGAAGGATACTTCCACCCAATTTGGGATTCCCATTTCAGTCATATGTGATTGGTTATATCAACATTGGGAGGGGAGCTTGGATGAGGTTAGCAAGCCCAAGTTGTCTACAATTCAATTGTCATCTATGGGACTGAAGACATGGCCTGTCTTCCAAATGTCTGAGGAGGTGAACGATGATATCTCATCATCCCCACCTGTAGATCGAAAATCTAGACATCAACTTGGACCAAGCTGCTCATCAAACTCCAATGCTATATTTTGCCCCGGCAAAGAGCCAGGTGTCGATTTAGATTACATCCATGAACAGGGGATTCCAACTCCAGAGATTTTTGAATCACCAAAACTAATTCCTAGACCAATTCAAAAGAAGGAACCAGCTCCGTTGCAGCTCTTGGACATCAACTTCCCTCCGAAGGTCACGAAGTCCATCCTTTTGCCTCTTCCTCTTAAAAAGTTAACTGATGAAAACACTGTAAAAGGGCCTATTGATGACCTTTCACCGTGCAATACATCGCAAACAAATGCTAAACCAGAATATAAGCTCCCACCAGTTGGTACTTGGCAAGATCACTGCAGTGAGGTGCACTCCTCTTCATCACCGGAATTACTGAATGAGTGGGATCAGTGTAGTAGCGGGATGCAAACCATGTACTCAGCCGAGACAATGGAGAGCAGAAACATCCCAATTACTAAAGAAACTAAGCTACGACAAGTGGGCAGGAGCAGAAGCTGTGTCAACTATAGCAGATGGTCGCCAATGTCATTGGCATCAAAAGCAGCCTTGCAGAAGCAGCAAACCTTGCAACCTGCAAGGAAGAAGCATTCGCAGACATCAGTGCCGGTGCAAAGGAACCACGATTATTACGGCCCAACCGTGTCAAGCATGAAGAAGCAGAACAATTCAGGGAACCAGAGGAAGCTGCATCAAACCGCTGGTCATATGTCTCAAAAATGGAATTTTTGAACATTTGTTTGTTGTTGAAGAGAAATGAGAATCACCATTTGCCATCCGTTTGGTGAAGCAAGAACACAGCTGTGTTATATTTGTGCCAATATAGTGCTTAAATTGTGTTCCGAATCTGTATAAGCATAGTATTGTGTTAGATAAAACAACAGGTTCAAACTAGAATGTAAAGTTTTGTATTACAAAAAAATTGTTATTTGGTAAGACTGCATATGATAGATCTTTGCGTACGATAGATCTTTACTAAGATCTCATATTGGTGAGAGCTTCCTACACTACCAATATAGTGCTTTGCAAAATCTGAACGCTTTATCGGCTTGACAAACGCTTGTAAGGCTGTTTGACTATACAGATCTATCTTTAGCCGTGCCCTATGCATCAGTGTACATAAGTTATATTTTGAATTTATCTAAATTGGCGAATTAGCTAAGACTATATCTTTAAAATTAGTCAGCTAAATTCTAAACACCTGCATTAATATAAAAAAAATCACCTTCATTTGGCAAATGATGCCCTTTTCACGAATATTATTCATGTCCTTCCCTTAAAGGTATGTCGTGCTAGGATAAAATATCTCTTATGATTTATCTTCCTATATTTTATCGTGCAATCGATGATACTAGACCGCTTGATATAAGTAATATCATCTATTGTTTCAACTAATATCTTACTATTATACTAAGAATCTGGACCTTTAATAATTAATTTTAGTGAAGTCCAAAATTAAATTACATTAATATCTTTTTTCTTTTCACACATGAAATAATTTTAAGACTTATTAGTATTTCTGCGGTTGTTTAATATAAAAAATATATAATATCATAGTTCTTTTTAGTCTCACATTTTAGGATTGACAACATTACAAACAGAGAAGTTTTTATAAATATTTTAAAGTTATAAAACATACTTTTCTTGATTTTTTTGGCTAAGATTAAATATGATGCTAAATTAATTTTTTATAAAAGAAAGTTTAGCTTGTTATCGGTTCTAGGGCGTAGCCCTTGCATTACATTATTATATGAACTTGACACATTCTTATTAGTCCAATTTATGAGTTTGAGATATTAATTTATATATATTTATATATTATATTATATATATAGCGTATGTGCATGATGATTAATCATTAATATTATTTTGGTTGAAATTTATTTATTTAGTTTAATGAATTATTTTTTTTATGGCAAGAGGTCATACCTTCTCGTGGGGTAGTGAATTGTCTTGGGTGGCAAATGGTTCACTTAGTTTAATTAATTGTTTTTAAATTGCTATTGAACTGTTTTTACCAAACGGTCCAAACGGAACATCAACTTTTTTTGTACTGCCCTAATTTTTATATACCAAAGCGCCCTTCTCGCAAGAGTCAGTTGCTTCTGTCTTCCCATCGTCTTTTGTCAAAGAGGTCACGGCAACCGAAGCGCCGGTGAACGGTGGGGGGAACGCCATGGGCAAGAAGGGCGTGCCCGAGTGGCTCAACAGCTCGCTCTGGTCCTCTCCCTCTTCCTCCGCCGCTACCGTTGCTGCGGCTTCCCATCCCGTAGATCGCTTACCCCGATCGTCGCCTCTTCCGAAGCCCGAACCCCCTATGCGCGCTGCGATCGCTGAAGCCCAGCCTCCCCCTCGCCCCACTCCGCCGCTGGCAGAGGCTCCGAGGATCTCCACCGAAACCCTTCCGGACGAACCGGAACCTTCCAGGCTGTCGGAGGAGGACGTCTCTCGCCAGTCCCAGCTCTTGGCCGAGGTATGAACGCATTTTTTTCTCTAGTGCTGGATGCTTTCGATTCCTTCTCTTCCGGGTTATGGTTCGCTTACTCGAGCTAAGTGCGCTCTCAGCTATCGAAGAAGGTTATAAATATGGGGGAACTACGAATGTTGGTCTCGAAGGGAATTCCGGATGGAGCTGGAATTCGATCAACTATATGGAAGGTTCTGAGAGAACTCAATTTATGTTACATTTTAGTTATATTCTGGCGACTTGAGATTAGTTGTTATTCTGAATGCCACTCGTGATTAATTATTTTGGCAAAAAATCCACATCAATTATTTGTTGATGAAAAAAAATAAGCTAAGGATATAAATTAATATGCTGCACAATTCTGATTCATTTCATGAAAATCTTTGCTTAAGCTTAACCAGTGATGGTCTCTCTCATGGATTGAGACAGTTTAAACACTATGAGTTTTTTTTTTCCCTAAAACTTTGGAGCTAGAGGATAACCTTTTTTGCTTCTTGTTGCACAGCTGCTCCTAGGTTATTTGCCTAAAAACCGTGAATTGTGGGGACAAGAATTAAACAGAAAGCGGGCTCAATACAACGATTTTAGGGAAGAGTTTTTGGTGAATCCGGTATGTATCCTTGGGTATCTCCTTTTTCTTCTATTTCTTGATTCTATATGCTCTGAAAGACAATGGTTTGATAAAATTCAGAGTTATTGTAATTAAGTCTGGTTTTACCTCTTGAAATGAGTGGCCAACTAAGATAGTCTGATAGCTTAAGGAAATTTGAGAATTATTGTTTTTAGTCTCTTTTTCTCTTAGTTGGATATTGGATTGTTTGAAATTTTTTCCTGCTAGTCAGTCAGCAGTCACACGAAGGATGGAGGGATCTAGTAGACAAAAAATTGAAGAGTTGGAAAGTTGCAGCCGTGGCTTGCTAATGAGATCCGGAATAACACATGATGAGCATCCTTTGAGTCTTGGGAAAACTAGTGTGTGGAATCAGTTTTTCCAGGTAACGATTTTGAACCTGACAGATGATTGTTTTACTTTGATCCTTCATTCCCATCTCATCACTTTGTACAATTTGGAAAATGTGGATAGCTATCAAGGATATTTTTGTTGAATACAGTTGAAGCCTTTAACTGGTGTTGGGACCAGAAATTGTTGCATATAATTAAATTTGATGCCTATGTTTGTGTTCCCTGGCCAATTTTGGGCAAACTATGTACTGTTGCAAACTTATTTGATTGGTTTGTCAAAACAAGCACCAGAGAGGCTTCTTTAAGGACCAAAAATAGTTGGAGAAATACATTTCTCCTTAAAGCAGCAACAAAATTAAGTCTAATGGATTTGGTTATTCCTACCTGATAATCGGCACTTTTTCATAGATGTCCTAGGCTCCTAGCAAGCCATGACGTTTATCTCTTCTTGGTGCAAATATATATCATATCATGGGAATCTTCAGCAATCACTTTGCCTCATTCGTTGCCCTCCTTATTTTACTGCTCGATTGTTGATATTTACCAGGTAAGCTTATAAAAGATATAAAACTTGAGACAGATTAGCGATATGGTTAGTTTCTAAATTTCACATATAGTTTGGAAGAATCAATGAATTACATTAATTTTTCATTATAATAATAATAATAATTAAAATAAGCACTTTCAATTTTGTAATAGACTAACTCACTATCAACATGCTGCCAACTTCGTTGTTACTTGTTCAAAGATAGCAGTGGCACTCTATGCACACCTAAATGAATTAATGTGTCAATCTATATGCCGTAGGGGTTGGTAGGTTTGGTTTATCGGTTTCATAGGTAAATGAACCAATTTTTTTTTTTTTTGTTTGAAAAAATTACCAAAATTAATGAAAATGGAACAGTTTGGGTTGAAATCGAACCAAAAATTTCACTTCTGTTTCAGTTTCAGTTGGTTCAGTTTAAACTAAAATTTTATTTAAAAAAATCATAACCAAGAACTTACCAATGACTAAATTACTAGGTAATATATTGGCTAATTTATAGCTCCTAATCATTAAAGTGGTTACTAATCATCCTAAACAATTAAAAGAATATAGACAATAATAAAATACATACTAATTATAAGGGTTCATTAGGTTTAATATGGGTTATATTATATATTTATATTTATGTAATCATTAATCAGTTTTGTTTGATTTTATTGGTTTCACTAGGACATAAACCAAAACCAAAAAGATAGATTTCTTTCCAACTTGAAATCGAACTGATAAACTGAAAATCCAAATTCTTTTGACTTCGTTCGGTTTGGATTGGTTCATTTTTTCTAGTTTCAGGGTATATATGCCTAATAGATTGGGAACTTCCAAATATAGAAAATATGATTGCACTACTAGGGTTGAGTTAAATTATAAAATGTGTACATAGATATTAAAAAGAAATAAAAAATCATCTATTGAAGCATGTGAATTTGAGCACCAGCAATTGTTGGTAAGCAATTGTTAAACTGAAATCATGATCAGAAATTGTTATGTAATTTATAGTACGTACATAGATCTTTTGACAATTAGCTAACCCCTTGTGCAAATCAGATCTAACAAGTTGATCCTCCATAATATAAACAATAAGGGAGTTAGCCAAAGTTGGAATATACTCCCATACTGCCAATTCGTCATCCATTGTTGATCCATATTAGCTACGCTACTAGGTCATAGCGTTGTACGTTACCTCTGCAATTGAACTGGCTACAATATTTGTTTTTTACTTTTCCAAGAAATTAAATTACCTACCTAAAGGACACAATACCTTAGTGTAGATCGATTATCTGTAGAAAATTTACCTAATTAATATCAACTTACCCCACAATTTGAAAATAAGCTCAATATTGAAACAAGCGGACTTTTCCCCAACATTTTAAGGTACCATATAGTCTTCCTGTAATGATTGTAACATGAGGGCATGGAGAAAATAACTAATCACATAAGCTGCAAATCTCATTTAGATCCTTGTACTTATAAAATGTTTTAGTTTCTCATCTAGTCTTTTTCCACAGATCATATAGTTCCTATCATCGCCTTGATATCATCATTTTGACATTAAAGTTCATGAGTTTCAACTACTTTGTGTCCTAGTATACTCACCTCCTCAAGCATAACAAATACATAATGTTGTTGATAGTTGTACATCTCCTCTTGGGTGGGCAAGTTCTACCAACAAAGAAGCATTTAGGATTTCCTAAGCAAATTGCTAATGGAGGTACTTAGTCATTGGGTCCTAATGGAATTATCACTCCTGATAACGATACCATCTACATAGACAATAAAAGGATATATTTTCCTAAGAAAGAGATAAGGCGAAATATTAAGAAATCCATTATGCTCATGGTCATTCGAAATTGAAGAGGTGCAGCGTTAACTTATTAAACCAAGCTTTTGAAGGATGCTTCAGCTTAAATAACAATTTGTCTTCAGATAATGCACTAGGTTAGTGTTCCTCTAACTAAAAACCCCATAAATGAGGTTACCATGAAGGAATATGTTCTTGAGATTGAATTGGTGAAAGGGCCATGAAATATATTTGCTAAGGTAAGAAAGAGATGAACTAAAGGAATCTTGGCCATGTGAGAGAATGTGTCAAGATAGTATACATTATACATCATAGTGAAATACTTAGCCACCAAGTAAGCTCCAAGCTGATCTACAATACCAATAGGAGAACATTTAATGATAAAGACCAAGTGTCATTAGAGTGAAGGGTCTTCAGGTCATCAATCATGGCTTGTTGCAAAACCAGATCATAAAAAGGCCTTTGAGACAATTTGAGAATTCAAACTCATTTTTTTTTAGTTGGAAAAAGGTATCTAGCTTACGCCGACTAATCCTGGGGTGATCGGCTTGGACCCACGGAAGTTTCCCACCGGCCACCAGGGTAAATTGGGAAGCACTCGCAGCGAACGACCCATCAGACTAGCTTTCTTAGGTCAATCGTCCATTAAAGGAAATTTATCTGTTAATTCGTCGAGGCTAGAATTGGATCCTTAGTTGCCTGAGAAACTGAGAAGGTTGCCACTGCACCATTGCCTTGGGGGCAAGGATTCAACAACTCATTGATTATATATATGATAGTGATGCACAGGATAATAACAAGAAGTGGGTGTAAAGTAGAGCTTGCCAATTCCTTCACAGAGGAGGAGAAGGGAAGATGCGCAAATTAAGGTAGGATTTGTGACCTTAATAGCCAATGGGAGGACCAGAGGGTCTCAATGAAGTGTTAGAGCATCTTAGTCTATGAATGTGACCCACAAAGGTGATTCATCATGGGTGTCAATTGTGATGGCAAGAGGTATTGGAAGTGACATTAGAGTATATACAAGGGACACCTCCTACACTAATTCATATGAATATTTAAAGAAGATTAAAGTCAATCAATAGAGATAAAGACATGTGATTCTGGAGTGTACTATAGTGGCAAGCATTATGGAATTGAGAATAGCCAAGAAACACTAGATTGATTTGGAAGATAACTTGACTCATTCAATGAATAAATAGGTACAACTAAGTGCTTATGTAGAGAATATTAAGCATCTAGGGTTGAAGGAATTGTATTTGTTCATGAAGAGTAGAATACAACATGCATAACATGTGGTAAGAATGACTTCACTCTTAAAGAAGGAAACATGTGTATATAGCAAGGTTTAAAATTTCAACGCCGTCGAGATTTCGGTCCCATATCGAAACGATACAGTTTCGGTATCATATCGTGTCGTGCCGATACAGTTTCGGTATTTTTAATTTATATATAATACTAAAAGGAATAACTTGAATCAGATGGAAGGATTAGTTCTTGTAATATTTTGCTGAGGTAACCTTTATAGTTCTCCAATGTCCAGATTAAATAATCATAATTATATAAATTAATACAAAATACTATTTTATATATAATAATCATATAAATTAACTATTTGTTTATTTAATTAATTAATAATTAAAATAAAATATATTTTAAATAGTAAAAAATTAGAGTATCAATTAAACATTAAAATACTAAAAAAATATAAAATAATTAAAATATATATAAGAATATAAATTTGATTTATTAGAATTTTTATAAAAAAATTTAAATTTTTTTTAGAATTTTTAAGATGTTTTTAGAATTTTAAAATAGTAAAAACAACTTCAGAATATTATTTAATAAAATTTTAAATATATTTTTTATATTTAGTTGGATAATTTAATTAGGGTTTATGAAAGCCTCATTAAAACATCACAATTAAGTGAGAGTGGGAATTGTTTGATTCATTTAAATGGTAATATTAATTTTACACAATAAGTCCACACCCGACGCCAACACCCACGACTCGCCCACGAGACCGCGACGCTTCCGACTCCTCGCAAGCGCCTCCGACGGCGGAGGAGGCATCCGGCGACACCTCCGGCAGCACCGAAGGTGTCCGGCGACGCTTCTGGCAATGGTGGAAGCGTCCCGTGATGCTTCCAGCGACACCTAAAGCGTCTAGCGATGCTGCTCGTGCTGTCGCGCAACGACGAGCGAGCGAACATGATGAAATTTTCTCTATTTCAGTGCGGTTTCAGTGCGCGGATGGAACGGTAAGTTTTGCCCGTTCCTCCCGACACATAACGAAATTTTGAACCGTGTTATAAACGGCCACAAAACTTGGCTAGCTTTTCTGTATGCTCTTAGAAGTGATCAGCTGAGATGAGATCTTTTGTCATTTTTTATATAAGAATGATGCAAACAATAAATCAAGATGAACTTTAAATTTGAAATCAATAATGCAAAGAGAATAATTTTAAATTTTAAATACAAATTTTAAGCTATTTGGTGATTATTCTTGTAAAATACCGGAAAAAAAGGCGAATAATAATTAGGGAATTTTCCGGAATTTTTGAGAATTTTTCGGAGCTCGTATGTACGAGTTTACGAGGATAAAAACTAGGCCCCGAGAAAGCCTATTTAGGCTACCCCGTTTTAACGAGGAAAAGTTTATTTTTCTTTTCCTTTTTATTTTCCTTTTTTCTTTCTCCCCCGCACGCTGTTCCTTTCTTTCATTCCCTTCCTCTTCGATGTTGTGCCCTAACCGACCCGAGGGCGGTTCTTCTCCTCCTCTCCTTTTAGTTCTTCTCCTCTTCATTGCGCCGCTGCCCCATTCACAGGAGACCATCTCCTCTTCCGATGTGTCGCGTGCCCTAGCCATCTTCTCGGCTGAGCCTTCTCCACCTGACGGCACCACCACCCGCAGTACATCGCCGAGCTTTTCTTTTCTGACCCAGCGCCACC
>JBBMJZ010000075.1:17010147-17036017 GCA_037833815.1 Zingiber zerumbet
TCTTTTATTTCTGCTGCGCTAACTAAAATTGTAGGAAGAAACGAGAATTTGTGGTCGGCTATTCACACCCCCCCTCTCTAGCCGCATCCGAAGGTCCTAACAGGATGGCCTTGAAGGAGCCCTCCATGGCATTGGAGGCACCCTCAAGAGGATAAGTTGCGGGAGTTACGGATCTTATCCTCGCTGTGGACCCGGGTCATTAGAGGCACCCTCAAGGGGCTTGAAGGCGCCCTCAATGGCTTATATAAGCCTGTCTCGACCAGCAACAAGGTACAACACATTCAAAGCGATCCTTCTTCCACGTGCTGCTCAAGAGACAATCCAGAACTACTGTAGCAACCCCCCGACGACTTGGAGCTTCAAATTTATCATTTCTATTGTCGGTATAATTTAATTATTGTTTTACTTGTATTTCATACTTGTAAATTTGTGCGATTATAGTTGTTGCCCAAAGTAAACGCTCAACAAGCGTATACCTTAGAGTAGGAGTCGCTCAAGGATCCGAACCAAGTAAATCTTGGTGTCCTTCTGTGTTTGTTTTAATTTCCGTTGTGCTTAACTCCCGTCAAATTTCTGAATACGAAAAGCGAAAGCCATGAGCGCTATTCACCCCTCTCTTCTAGTGCGTCTCGATCCAACAATAGAGAGGTTGTCCAATATTCTGATCATCTCCAGTTGGGCCTCCTTGTTGGGCCTCTGTTGGACTTCCTCCAATTGGGGGTATAAGCTCCAGTCCTCCTAGAATTTGAGCTGGCCATTCTGAAATTAAAAGATAATTTATTAGTCTCGAAAGTGAATCCGCTAGTTGGTTATCCCGACCATCTACGTGCTCAAATTGGATAGAGATGTCAGTTCCGGTAATATAGTCCGTAAAGGCAAGCCAACGGACTCTTGAGGGTTTGTTTGTTAAGGTTTTCCAAAGAAGCTTATGATTGTCTGGCAATCTGTTCTGATGATCATCTCCTTCTTATCCAAATAATAAATTTTTAGAGCTTCAAGGGAGTTTATCACAGCATATATTTCCGCATCGATATTGGATTTAATAGGGGAGTATTTGCCACTAGCATGCGCGCATACCTTCTCTGAATTTTTTAGGTCATATTTGCACTGTTTCCATTTGCATACACCACCCCATCCTTTAAGACATCCGTCAACTTCTAAGATTATAAAACAATCTTCAGGAGGTACTTCTAGGTCAGGAAGTTGTCTAACTACTTCTTTGATCTTCTTGACTAACGACCAATCTTGGAAATTCATCCTCTTATCCCCAGTAGGGTTTGTCTTCGGATAAAGAGGACTTAATAATTTGCCTAGATTAGGAATATAATTTCTTGTATAATTAAGGATTCCCAACCAGGAGCGCATTCCTTGCTTAGTCATTAAATCTTCTTCTTTGAATTCCATAATCTTTGTAATGATATGGGGTTGCAGCTTTATCCTTCGGTTTCCCAATACGGCTCCCAGGAATTCTATTTCTGGGACAACAATTTTCATTTTAGTGGGGCTTAAGATAAGCCCATGTTGCTAGCATATACTGAGAATAATTCGGAGATGTTTAGAGTGTTCCTCTTCATTTTTGGATAAAACCAAAATATCATTGATATAAACAACATAATTCGAAGATGTTTAGAGGGGTATGTATAAAAGTAATGTGGTTACCTTTTATAAAAATTTAACTATTATAAATACACTCCCCACAGCTAACACTGCAGCTGCAATAAAAGAATTGGGTCTTGAAGAAGATGAGTATATTCAGATCAAAGAAATTATTTCTTATTCCATTGGAAAGTCCTCCCAATTATTTACAGAACAATTTGGGCCACTCCTCAAAGAGTTAAAGGATAAAGGTTTCATAGGGGAAAACCCCCTCCAGCATTGGTCCAAAAATAAAATCTTATGCTATCTGGATATCAAAAATCCAGATTTTATAATAGAAGATAGGCCCCTAAAGCACCTTACACCCAAACAAAAGGAAGCCTTCTCAAAGTATATACATGCATTATTAAAGCTCGGAGTAATTCGGCCTAGTAAAGCAGACATCGAACCACGACTATTATAGTAAATTCAGGGACAATAATAGATTCAGAGATAGGAAAAGAAATAAAAGGAAAGGAGCGGATGATATTCAATTATAAGAGGCTAAATGATCTCACAAACAAAGACCAGTATAGCCTACCGGGAATAAATATCATACTTTAGAAGAATGGTTAGTTCAAATTCTAGGAGGACTGGAGCTTATACCCCAAGCATTTGAGGAAGTCCAACAGAGGCCCAACAAGGAGGCCCAACTGGAGATGATCAGAATACTAGACAATCTCTCTATATGGCTGAGCAATACCAAAAGCTACTC
Source organism: Zingiber zerumbet (assembly GCA_037833815.1). Lineage (NCBI taxonomy): Eukaryota > Viridiplantae > Streptophyta > Magnoliopsida > Zingiberales > Zingiberaceae > Zingiber > Zingiber zerumbet. The sequence goes on from JBBMJZ010000075.1 coordinate 17,012,498, forward strand.
CAAAGACAGTACCCAATCTCCCTTGAAGATGACCAAACTATTAGGGGACAACTACAACAGATACAACGAAGGGCGGCCACACAAACCACAAATGCCCTTCAATAATTACGAATTATCCATTCACTCAAACTACAAGAATGCAAACGCCTAAGTTCCAAAGAAAATTGGTGGCATGACTGGATTCTTGCCACCTCACAAGTGGACCACCAACTTGAACTTGCGGCAAATTTGCTTAGTGATGCTATCAGACGGATGAATAACTTCAAAGTGTGAACATGCTGGACCCTCTAGTGTGCTGTAAAAGTGTAATTATATGAGCACCGAATAACTTTAAGTACTATGGTGTGTTATGATGTGTTATAAAGGTGCAATTATATAAGCACTAAATAACTTCTATGTGTCATGACGTGATGTACAACACAGATTCTCCCTTATCAAGATAAAAGAAGAATATGTCGATGGAGCCCAATGAGCACCCGAGGTTCTTCTTTCTCATCCTATATAAGAAGATGGTAGTAGCCATTGCAGAACATCAAGCAATACTTGAGTTCTACTCTGGAAGTAACTTGTAAGCGCTTTCCTTTGGGGAAAGAAATCCTATTTGAAGTAAAGCTGAGTCTGCAACACTAGTAAATTCTTATCTCAATTATTTCAAACTTTACTACCTGATCCATATGGCGTTTCACTTTCAAAAGAACTTTATGCTAAAGCAAATATAAAGAACCATCACACAAAGCACCAAGTTTTTTACCTATCATGACATTGAAGCTATTTTGGTGCTTCTCATATCTAAACACAAGGATACCTCTCTACGAAACGATCAAAGGGCACCGCCGGTCACTGTAACAAACCAATTGTCGCTCAAGCAAGTGCAGTGGGGCACGGACGAAACGCAGTCCCACAAGCAATTGTCTGTCTCTTCCTGCTGTGCGGCTGCGTGCATTCTGGCACTCTCTGCCATTCCTTTGTAGACAAATTATACATAACCAGACGGTTCAACCGCTTCGACCTCAAAGAAAGCATGAGCAAGCCACGGTTGCCCAGGCATGTCATCCTCACGTGCTTGCCGTAAAGCTCCAAGCACCAGATGTTTGGCATTCTGTCCACCTCCTTCCACAGGAGAGTCATCTTCTGCATCTCCCATATGTAGACGCATGTGGCGGCATTCTTGGTCACCAAACCTACAAGCAAAATCTGGCCTTCATGCTCTGACAGCATATGGTCAGTAAGATGCCGTGGTGAGGGGATGAGGTACTGCTTCCAAATACCAGTTGTTACGTCATACAACAAGATGCCGTCGGGTTCAGCATGCATAAAGTAGATGGTTCTGCCAACTGACACTGTTTGTGACCTAAAATTCAAAGAGAGTGGAAGCCTGATGTTTGGAGGAAAACCTGCACTGTGACTCCAACTGTTATGCATGGAATCGTATATCTCATGATCGCCGTTGCATCCGAGCCACATTATCTTGTATCCACTGCCGGCAGTCTTGCCGTTCAGAATCATCGCAACAGCCACTCGTGACCAGACTCGGTAAGATCTTGGAGGAAGTTCTTTGAATGAGTTGGTCAGAGGATTGCTAATGTAGAAGTTCTTATGTGATAAATCCAAGAAACAAATGAGACCACCAGCTGATGCTACTGGAAGAAGTACTGTCTTTGCGGGCAGAAACGGAATGGAAATATGATGCCATTTTCTCATAGATGGATTGTACATGGCTCCCTTTCTTATGTTTTCATGAGTGACTGAATAGAACCAAGGATGTAAAACTGAAACTTCCGCGAGATGTTCGGAGAAGGTGCATGAAGACAACAAGGAGTTCCACTTTCTGCACACAGTCCGGAACCGGAAGAATGATTCAGTAGGGAGTCTTGCGATCACAGCTTCAAGAAGATCTTCTGGAAAGTCTTTCCAGATTTGCTGATCCATCAAGCCACTTGAAATTGATGCAATTGCTTTTGCAGGGCTCTTTCCCCTTCTATGTCTCTTGCAAGATGGAGATTCAAGCATTTCAACCATCTTGTTACCAGACTTATCGCCCATCAAAAGACCAAAGAAGTCATATTCTAGTAGGTTCTTCAACTCCAATATATACAACCTGCACATGACAAGTTATTAGCAAATGCTTGATTAATCCTAGCTTTCTACAGACAATTAAGTTTTTAAAGAAACCAAGTGGGCCTGGTCACTGAATAACACATTGACAGATATGCAGCAGCAGATGGTAGCAAATATCATGTATCAAATCAAAGATATGTTTGTACTAGAAAACAAGCATAACACCTAAAAGATCTCATTGTTGGACACTTATCTTCTTCCTTGGTTGTGTCGAACACTTATCCTCTGAGTGAACATTAGAAATCCCTATTGATCACATATAATAAAAAACATTTAGAAACAACCATGTTAAATGCCTGAATCCATACCCATATCATACTTGAGTCAAAGTATCTAAAAGACAATTAGAACAGTATCAGTTGATATTCTTCAAATTTAGTATTACTCTGGTACTTGGAGTTTTCATCTGCTCATCCTTTATATCTATCTCAGGTATCAACACTCTAAGGGAATGCCTAATCCTTATCAATCACGCATAAACACCGGTAGAAATGATTAAATCGAATACTTGGATCCACAAGTGTCAAATACTAAAATTAAGGTTCGAATAATTCAAACTGAACTCGAATTTAAATCATTTTGAACTATAATTCGATTTGAATCAAGGTTTGAACAATTCAAACCAAATTTGAGCTCAAATTTTATTTTGAACCAAGCTCGAGCCAAAATTAGTTGTATTTTCGAGCTTCAAATCGAATTCGAATATCTCACATATTTTTTGAGCTCGAACTCAAATATCAATATTTTCATATTATTCGGCTCGATTCAATTTGTTTGCACCCCTAATTGTCAAACTACTGGAGAATTGAGTAAATATATTGATTTTAACTTAATGTTAAAAATTAATCATTGACCTTTTAACATCGGGGTGATTTCTTGAAATATCATGCTTGAAGTTGAGGGGAGTATCAGCTACTCAGACAACTTATCCTAGAACACTATTTCAAGGCAACGACCTTTTATTCATCTCTACAGGAATTAAGTCACAACCTGATGATACCACAAAACTTCCAGTGGTCCATAACTAGGACAAATGTAATTTATCCAAGCAATCACAAGGCAAAAAAAAAAAATAGTAACCAATATTTAGAAACATTTTTCCATTGGAACCTCATTTTTTCATTTTCGTATATAAAACACAGATAGCATGACATAGCTTAAATACATGTTACATATTTTATATCTGAGAATGCCATGGCTTGACTGATTCTTAAAAAACACTAACATCTATAATTTCTATGGTCGCATGTAAATGAACTAGCATCTAACTTTTGAAATTTTAACCTACTTCTTTTCAACAAATATTTAGCAACATTGCAGAAGTGGAAAAAAATATCAAGTTATAACCTGCTTTAGTACTCAAGAATAAGATAAGACTCAAAATTGGCCCTCACAAATCTTAATGCATAAATGTTAAAGTGGGGAATAGGAGATCAGAATTGAAGTAATTTTCTCGTATAACATGGTCAACACCAATTGTTCTCTAGCTTACATTGTCAGTCAAAGCTTCAACGTTTGCTTAGTTGGTTCGAAGAAAAAAGAAATATTTAGAAGTGTTGAATGGGTTAGGCTATGTGCCCTATCCAACATTAAATGAGATGGGCTGTGTTGCATGCAACTCTCTCTGCATGGTATGAAATGAAGTCGTGTTGGAACCGTCATAGGGCTGGATTGGGCTCATCATAGCAAGCCAACTGAGCTGAGCTGAGCTCGGCACGTGAGCCAAGTGAATACAAGTAATGGGCCAGGAGTACCACTTGAATTTAGTATCATATGGTGAGTTGTGGGCTAATAAAAAGCTTTATATGCTTATATGAGTTAGCAACTATTAACTTAGGCTAAACATTTTGCGCCATTGCTTGAACTTGAAAAGCTAATGAATCAATTCTTGTGACAATTGGTATCAGAGTAGACCTAATCCTAGACATGACGAGATGTTAGAAAGGGTTACCTGCATGAAGGTGTCGCCACCATTGGGCATCACATGCCACCAATTATGGAAGATTCTAGGCTGAGTATAGTTTGGGTCTTGACAGGATGTCATCAAGCCTTAAGTAGGAAAGATTTTGTCAGCCAGTTTAGTCCCACACAATTGTTTCTTCACTGATTGTACTTGACAAAGTTTCAACCAGGTCTACACATGTCAGGGTCATACCCAACCCAAACACAGCTTATTGCACCTCTATATTTAGTCCATGATAAAATGTGGCTATCAAGCACAAGTTTAAAAGTTGTGAAAGATGACTTTTCAATAAGATCTAGTTGCTCCCCCAGTTGAAGTTTCCTCAAGTCCTAGCCTAAAGAAGCTACCTAAGTTGATACACTTTTGCGAGAGTTTCTGACCTCACTTTTCAAGAATCTTCTCTATTAGACTGTCAGTGATGCCAAATCCAAAACTTATCTAGAAGTAGTGATGAAGATGAACGTACAACAAAATATGGTGAACTACTGCACTGGAAAAAGATGTTTGCACAAAGTAAATACAAAGACCCAACATCATACATGAATATCTTTATGTTTGTCTATCGCTACTGCACTTCCCTAACACGTGTTAAAATCATATAGGATCCAAAAAATATACAGCATACCAATATAGTACATATCAATATATGACTACAAACATATATCATAATCTATAACTATTGAAATAGATCATTGCGTCTCGATAACAACCTGCATCAATGATCTACCAAGAAGGGAAAGATAGTAGTACATTACTCCAAACTGGAACCAGAAAAAATGACAAATCCTAGAAGTAGTTGTGGATATACGGGAGAACATAGTTATTGTCATTATCTCATCTTGGGATTGGAGACCACTATAGCAACCAAAAAGAGCCACTGGAAGCATCAACCTGATTCAGTAGATGCTTGAATTCGCAACCTAGAACCACCTTTTTTTAGACCCATGTCTTTCTTGTGTGTGGTATTCTGCTTGAGTGTTTCTGTTAATTTCTTTCTCCTAAAATTGGTAGAAGTGGATATCCATCTTGTCTTTAGTTTGGTTTGTGTCACATTTTCTATTTTTGCTGTTGATTTTGCTTCATGAAATTGCTCACAAGTAAAGATTAATTCCACAATTTAATGGTTTTGTCAGCAAGACTCAAATTGGAATCTGTCGTCTATCTCTTTTTCTCCCCCAAACCTTCTCTTTTAGCCTTCTATCTTATTTTCTATTAGCATTATGTTTGCAACAAAGGGAAGGCCCACACTATCTCAATCGTTTACTCTTTAATCTTTATTGTGATTTTCCTAACTGACTTCTGAGCTTTTCTTGTATGAGGATCACACTTTAGAAAACCTTATTACTGATGTTTGGTGTCTATATTCACATATTTTCAAGTGTTGAAAACAATCACCTTCACTGCAGTGGAAAGAGATCGAGTCGTCGTTTGCATGATAAGTGTAGCAAAAAATTTAAAAAGAAACTTAATTTATTTGGAGTTCAGTGCCAGGGTAAAATCAACATACAACAAAAGAGGAAATAACTAGCCTCTTGGTTAAGCTGACATGTGAAGGACAACCAGCAATTTAGTGGGTACTCAAAAACCTTGCAATCTTTTTTATTGTGCTTGGTGTTTGTTTCACCAAGCATCAATAGCAAGGTTCACCATCTGAAGAAGCCTCTCTGAAAGCCTACAAACGCTAGAAATTATGTTTTCACGTGAATCTCACAAGTTCTAAGTTCCTGCTTCTATGCAAGAAAAAGAATTTCAAAAGACAATCAAGAAAGTCATATATAAGGATTAAAAAGTGTATGACTGAGATAGTGTAGGGTTTACCCTATGCTGCAGCAGGGTCATCCAGCAGCACAAAGATAACAACAGGAAATCAAAAGAAAGGATAAAAGAGAAACCTTGCGGCAAAAAAGGATAAATGATAGATTCCTATCCAATCCTTCCTTACAAAACTTACAATTTATAGATATCAAAATCCTTTTTAGAGAATAAAATTCAACAGGAAAGCAGAATTGAGGGGGAAAAAGAGAAAGCAAAATACAAAATCGACAAGACGGACACCACTACTTCAGCCAACTTTGGGAAAAAAAAATGATACAAATAACATAAAAAAAAAAACTTAAGCATAAATCCACATTAAGAAAGTATTTCCAAGATCACTACAAACGAATAGGAAAGAAAAAGATAACTTTCTCAATCAGGCACCTCAAGGATCTGCAAACCCTAACGTGCATGCTCGGCTCCGTAGTCAAGCGATCGAGCAGAAGCGCACGAGATTTTTAGCGCATATCTAGTTAATCATTTCCAAGACTAGCATTCAAATCCATCCTCCGCCTCCCATACCGAGAGGTAAAGGGCCCAAACTAAACCGCACAAGAGAGCAGAAAGCCGAAAGGAAAGGTATAGACTTTTGCCTGGGATCGAGGTGGCGAGGCCAGTCAAGTGGGGGCGAGGCGTAAAGTTCGCAAAGCTCCTGGATGCGGCCGACGACCTGGCTCAGCTCCGCCGCCTCATCCATCCGCCACCTCCCCTGTGGCCGTCGATGTCGCGTTCGCCGTCGCCGCCACTCCTATTTCTCGCGTCTTTCCACCTATTCTGTTCTTCTTCTCCATCTAATAGCTCAAACTCGAAAGCCCACGTCATACATGCTACCAATTAGCCCCTGCTGATGTACCTATTTACTGAACTTGCCACTGTGCGTGTGTTTTGCCCCCACTTTCTCCTGTCGTGCGGACCCGCTTCCCGCATAGGAAGCATATGCGGTTACAAACATGTCCCACGTGATGATCACGTGCCATTTTTTTGGGGAAAAAATTTAAAAGAAAATCCTAAATGAAGATAAATATCATATTATAATGAGTGTCATATAGTCTATACGTTTATTTTATTTATTGAAATACTATTTTAACTAAGTTATCACTTTAAAATTAAAATTAAAATAGTATAAAGTTATTGTTATGAAAGCTAGCAACTAGTATTTACACAATGTAGAAATTGCATGTTAACTTCTATATAATCAATCTTAATTAAATAATATTTATTTGAAATGTAATTATTTTTTTACTCATTTAAATATTATTTAACCAGATTATGAAAAGTAAAATTAAAATATACAAAATCACTATTATAAAAGATGGTTGCTAGCTTCTATACGGTCAAAGATGATTCGTTCGTCTGATCGTCCTTAATCTATCCCTAAATAAACACGAATATACCAAATTTTGACTCTATGACCTAACATGATAATATCCTATGTTTTAACTATTACACCATCTCGAGGGGATCGCAAAATATCCAATTGGTGATTTTATAAATGGGGGGCTTTTTTTTTCATTTTTCCCCGATACTCAATATAATTATTCTTTTTATAATCAATATAATAATCAAAAGGAATGAGATGGTTTTGACTTTGATGTCGATGATAATATTCTAGAACTTTAAAATCTTTAACTTATAAAAAAAATATAAGTATCGGTAAATCAGATCAATATTTTCTATTATTTTATTAGAAAATAACATTATAGTTGAATCGATATTTATAATAAGAATTTCTTTAATGACAATATAAGATAAGTAATCATCTTTATAACTATATCATTAATTAGTATTTAATAAAAAATTATCATATAAATATTATATACTTATCACAATTATTTAAGATTCAATTATATATTTTTTATTAAAGAATAATCATATTCAAATCCCCTAAACTATTTTTTATTTCCCATTAATTGTAATTTTTTTTAATAAACAAGTGGATATATAATTAAAGTTTGAGAAGTGCAAAAAAAGAGAAAAAGGTTGGTAAAGGAGTGATGCTCCAATTCCATTTTGCCCCTTGAAAAAGAGGATATTTCCTCAATTACCATGGAAACCCATTAATTTTGTATGGGCATAATTAGAAAAATATTTTAAGAAAAAAACTAAATTGATTATTAGCAATGCTTTTTTTAAAAAAAATATTATTATTAATATGAAATTTATAATTACACAATTGTTGCCTTTCGCCTTCATAACTCACCTTCCATAACTCACCTTCCATAAGAAGATTCACAATCCTAAATTTTTCTTTAATTTTCTTTTGATACAATAAAATTTCACTTTAAAATGAATTTTAAGAAGTAAATAAAATTGAGGTTCTTTTTCAAGGAAAGGGAAGGAAATGTGTTTTTAGGGCATCCTTCCTAGCAAGTAATGAACATGATTGTTTGGCGAAAGTAATGATTACTAGATCAATGCATTTGCTTCGACCTAAAGGAGAGCGATGGAAGGGGCTTGGCGCCCTCACAAAGTTTGGCGATGTTCCAAAATGAATCTGTCCAACTTGACCTAACACGAATTGATCTTGTTAGCCGTGACCCCGCCCTAATGAATGATTGTGCCTTGTCCTTATAATCATTATCATGTTTTTTCCCTCTCCATATTTTTCAACACACCAACTAAAGTGATGTGATAATTGGATCCTATCAATTGGTTTACTTGGAAGTTGGTCTCCAATTTGCCTCAGACTTTATATCGACATGAATTAAGATAAAAAAAATTGTTGAAAAATTATACATAAAAAATTGATTAGGTTAGTAATTGTTAATCGGTAACTTGTTGGTGAGATGGTCGGGGATTAATGGTTGGTTAAGGATGTAGGCCGCGATAAATAAGGATGTAGGCCGGTGATAGATGATCCATAGTCAATTATCTAAGGGATTGAGATGACAACAAAGGCAAGGAGACACAAATGATACTGAAGATGTGAAGAAAGCCAAAGTATACCATTTAAGCATTTAATATTATTATAAAGATTAAATATATTCTTTTATCGAAATTAAATGGTAAAGTTGCATTTAGGTCTATCATAGGTCCAAATTAGGAAAATACTGATTTTTTTAGGATTGAAATGAAAACTAATTCTCCGAGGCAACTCTTTAATGTTTTTCATATTCGATACATTGTCATAATATAGTAATAATTACAATTAAGAAAAATTTAGGGTTAAGAAAAACAATAAGGTACTTTGTCCTCCAATTAATGATCATATTGTGGGAATTGAATGGTAAAACATATACAATTTGAACAATAAATTAAATTGTAGTCCCAGGATAATCGTACACTGGTTAGATCCTCTAAATAATTAATTCATCTAAAAGTTGATTTTAATTATAGCGCATTGTAAGAATTTTTCTTCAATAGGACGATAATCCTAAGAACACTGTTTGTTTGGATGAACCTCCATGAGCACTTTCTAATTATCTTGATGGAAATTTTTGTGGATTAGATCGGTCACCTCCAAAATTAGTTGATTCCAAGAGTTGGAATCATAAATTATCAAATAAAATTTAAAAAATTAATTGCAAGAGTTATGATGTAGCGGTAGGGTATTTATATAGTCTTTCAAGTATTATCGATTTGATTCTCAACTATGATGTATTGTAGGACATTTTCTTTTTATGAGATGACAAATATAGGATGTTTGGAACACTTTCAAATTTGGATGTTGGGTTATTAGACTTTTCACTGTAAACACTTTTAAACTTGGATGTTGAGTTATTAGGTCGTTCATTCTGAGTACTTTTAAATTTATTCTGATCATTAGTGTAAGCTTTTTATAAAGTCGAATTAATTATTTCTGGATTAGTCAGCTGAATGCTAACTAAAAGTCGAATAATAATAATAATAATAATAATAATAATAATAAATTAGTGAATTGGAGGAGAAGCAAGGGAGAGAGAGTGAGTGAGTGAGGAAGAGAACCAAAAATTCCAATGGAATTGAATGCAATGCTGTGGTATGAGTCCATAGGGAGGAAAAGTTAGATTCACTCATCACCATTGACCTTTTTATTTTTATTTTCAAAACTTAGTGCTTTCCATTTAATGGTTATTATAAATATATTTAGAAAAAAAAAATATTTAGCTTTAAGTTTTGTTGGTAAAATGATAAATTAATTGTGTCTTTTCCCCTGCTTTAAACGTTTTTGTTTATTGAAATTCATTTTTTTTTCATTTAGTGTAAACATATAGATAAACATAGATAGTTAAAGGAGGGAAGCTATATTCATAGAAGATTTTGGGGAGCTTTGAACTTGTAAGATTCTATAAGAAGATTAAAAAAAAACTCCTTTAGGCACGTCTTGCATTGCATACATCTCCAAGAGAAACGGATCTTGTTTAGAACTGTCCGGAGTTTTAGCCTAGCCTAAAAAAAAATTATTACTTATATAAATTTTTTCATACCTCCCTAAAGTCTACTCCTTCCACACTCAAAGTCTAGCCCATCTCATTAAGTTAAACTTAGTGCTTTCAGTTAATAGTTTATATTTCATCTTCTATTTTGAAAGGATAGTGATCCGGAGAATGATAGTAGGATTCCACGTGGATAGGAGGCTAGTACATTTGTTAAGATGGTTTCAAAGTTAGATCAATGTCTAGGTATTTGGATCTCTCAGCTCTATAGTTATTCGGGCCTCCCTGTTATATAGCTAGTCGAGCCTCCCGACTCCATAGCTATTTGGATCTCTTGGATACATAGCTACTTGGGCCTCTCGGCTACATAGCTATTTGGGTCTCCCGGCTACATAGCTACTTGAACCTCCTGGTTTCATATCCTCTTGGTTCTCCCGGTTACTTAGCTTATCGTGCCTCCCGAGCCTAGCATGAAGATCAAAACAAAAGAAAAAAATCTGTCAATCTTAATTATTTTAGGAAAAGAAAGCATCACGAGTAAATCTTATATTATTTAAGGAATTAAATAATAATAACGTGAGAATCGAAACAAAAGAAAAAGTATGTTAATCTTGATTATTTTAGGAAAAAAGGATAGCAGTATGAATAAATCTTACATTATTTTAAAAATTAAATAATAACAGCATGAGGAACAAAACGGATGGAAAAGATTTACTTTCCCTCTATAAAATATAGTTCTTTTCAATCTTCAAGGTACGCATGCCCATACACATCACTACATCTATCGAAACCTGAATAATATTCATCTTCCTTTATCTCTAACTTAAGTGTCGGAGTGGCTTCGCTGGGGAACCACCTAACCATCATTCTAATCCTTTTCTTATTGTTTGTCTCCGTTCAGGCTCTCCACCACATCATCATCCTTATTGTTCTTCAGAGATTGGTGATTAAATTGGCAATAAAGCTGATTCACTAGTAATTCATCTATCGACGTCCACAGGCAGGATCAAATTGGTGCCCACGAGCAGGATCAAATTGGTACCATCTGTGGGAACTTTAAGTTAAGATTTGAACAAAAGCGTGAAGATGAATGATGCTAGAAGACCTAATATCATATCCATGGCAACATATGATTTTGACAAGTTGGTGTTTGCGATGATACAAGCGGTGTTAAAGGGACAATCCTCGTACCTCCCAATGGGTAATCCTTCTACTGAACCACTGCCCCAATGGGTAATCCTTCTACTGAACCACTGTCCCAATTGGTTGAAGCGACACTAGTGCATCAAAAGGCGCCTTGGCCAATGGGAATGCTGTGAACTACTTCTCCTCTATTGATATGTAAGTCTATAATTAGAGAACCCTATGTAGAATCTTCTGGTAAAACTCCTCATCAATCTGAGGGGAACCGATCTCAAATTTGGTAATTCAAAATCTCCACGAGGCCCTCCACTCTCAAAAGGTATCCTTCAGGATGAATTACCAAAATACTTTCAAGTATTGTAGATTGAGAAATATAATAACACTACGGATCCCGGTCACAAATGTAAGTTTGAGAACGCTTCCCTATTACACCAATATACAGATGCTGTCAAGCGTCGAGTTTTCTTAACTATGCTCTCGGTGGAACCGCCATATCAGCGGCCCCCCTAGAGCCAGTCCCACGGATATGGAGGGAGGTAAATACAGGTACACAGGTGGAAAGTGCATGGCGGAGATGTTAACCCCAGGCAGTGACACTCCGAGGATCGACCCCTGGACCTTTCGGCCACAGAACCATGCACTCCCCATCTGTGCTACGCCCTGGGGACTATCAGTATCCACTTATATGCTAGCATAATGTGTTGCAGACTCACAATGCAAATGCAGATTTATATCGTTTAGAAAAATCTGAGAATTACCTATCACTGTTGTCAGTTTGCACACTTCCAAGACGTTTAATTACTTCCATCCCCCTACAGATTCTTCCAAAAATGGTATGCTTCCCTGTGGAAGGACAAATCATATCCAAAAAAATGTTTAAAACATGAGAAATAACTTAGTTTAACTTCTTGCCAATGATAATAAATCCAAATAAAAGAAAAGAATGATAACATTAGCAAATTTATCAGAGATTTAGAAAAACAAGTCACTAATCTAAAACAAGTCCACATAGATCCTATAAGGCTATAACTACTATTTGATATTATCCCAAATTTTCAGAGTGGTTATTGACTTGACTGATCAACATGTTTACAGAGTGTATGTCTCAACTTACAAAAATCTTTTCCCAACTCTATGCAAAACTATATTTCTTGTAATGATCAAATTAATTAAATCATTCTTTATTGAATTGACTAGTGTTTTTCTATGTATTTTTATCCTATTAATGGTATTTTCATCGATATCCCATTCTTGTTGAATAACATATCTAAAATATCTAATTCTTTTAATTTATAAAGATTTTATAACTATCTACTTAATTATTCCAATGATTCTTTCTTATTATTAAAATTACAATTTATATATTCAATTTTAGTTCTGCTTATATTAAAATCTTTAGTTTTAAGTCTTTTCTTCACAATTTGAGCTTCAATATAGTATCATGAATTAACACAGTATCTCTGTGTAGCATATACTAAGGAGGTTTATCTTAAATATATATATACACTAGAAGATTTATTCTTAATATAATTTGTTAGTTCAACTAACACTACTATATATACAAAAAGATAAGGATGGAGAGCTAACCTTTAATATAAACTTAGAGTTATAGAGGAATCATGTGCCTTTGCTAGTAATTCTAGCATTAGTAACAATATATTATACATATCTTTTATTGCATTAATATAATTGCTCAGTATTCTTTTTTCTCCAAATCTTATCTATTTTTCATTAGTTTTCTTATTTGAATAAATAGCATCTATGGTTGCTCTTGTAGACATTGTACCAAATTGATTTTTTAAATCAGACATCTTATCTCCTTTCTCCTACGATAGATGTTTTCTAAAGTTTCATGGTATAGACGCATCAATTTAAACGTTTATAATTAAAATAATATTATATATCACCCTTATTCCTACAAATAGATTCTATAATCTTTTCCTTAATTTCTAGAGCATCTTTTTAATTCTCAAAATTTTAATAAATAACTTAATTAACCAAAAAAAATTAATAAATAACTACTTCCAAATTAAATTGCAGTATCATTCAACCTAACAATTTAACTATTAATGCAACACCAGATTGAACTGAAACTCACACAAAGAATTGAGATGAAATAAATGAAACAAGGGAATAATTATCGCATACAAAGATGAAAGATCTCATGCAGTGATTGACAAAGAAAAGTTTTTTATAAGTTGAAACTATATTACAACAACGCTATAAAGACTCAACCTATAGAAATAGGAGATAAATATCACAAACTCCTACTAAATTAAAAGATACCCATTAAACTAAACTAATCTACATGATACCCCCAAATCCAGATAGAACAACTTTTAATCAATCCAAAATAAAAATTTAAACGTTAAAACATTCCTTTTTGAAATCATAGAAAACATTGTCAAATGCAGCAAATGAATAGTGGGCGCATAACCCATAAGTCCTGTGAGCGTAGATGTCCTTCTAAATTGAGGCAACATCAAATCAAATTAAAACATACAAATACAAACGAAATAGATAAAGCAAAGAGATAATTATTCTCAAATAAAGAAATAAAAACCCATATAGATTGACAAAGGAGAATTTTTTATTAGTTGAAGGATGAAAATAAATTGAAATGGCGTTACTTTTTTTAACTAAACATTACAATATAGGAAATAAATATGACAAGTTAAAAAATATAATAACTCAATTGAATTCCTAATAAACTAAAAAATAGCCATTAAAATCCTACAAATTAAAAGATGCTAAACTACACGATGGGCAAAATAAAACCATTTCCAAGTAATTCAAATCAATTCCTTTTTTGAATCATCTAAAACTTTCTTGAACATCAATTCCTTGCTTGTGCCACCTACCTTCATTTTCTTCAAAACGTTTTTATCTTGATCTAATATTAGTAACAACTCTAGGTTCATATGCAAATTGATACAGAATTGCAACACATTTAAATCGAGGAGCGCTAGTGAATTTAAACAAATTATATATGTAGACAATTTTTTTTATCATATTATACAAACTTTTATCACACTATATGCAAGGAACATCCTTATCACTGATCAATGTTAGAGAATTTATCTTTGATAGATTGTTTTATGTTATATATAAGTAGGCATGAGTATAGTTTGAGAACTCGTAGTCTCAGGTGGTACAGCCAAAATGTAGCATGTTAAAAGGATAGTTTCAGAGAAACTTATTGTGATGGGTTTTGAAGATGAAAGCAATAGTAATATATTGATGTGATAAAGGACATACATAATAGTGTAGTTATTTGTGTTAGAGTTGTTAAAATCTGAAGGTATAACAAATTATGCTCCTATAATTAGAGGATTAAATCAAGGTCAATATAAGTTCTAATCCTTTTGCATTATTCTAGATGAACTTACCAGCGAAGATAAAACTTAACACCATTAGAATTGACCCTCTCTTTTCCCAAGCCCGATGATAGCTAAGAATCTAGATGTGGGTAGGCTTTTGGCCTTATCTTTCCCTAAAAAATACAATTAGAATTGAAGGTGGGAAGATAAAAAAGGAGACTTAAGAAAACTCTATTTAACACAATTAAAAATGACTTAGAAGTGGTGGGTAACAGTATCCATATAATCTTATATAGAGTTTAGTGGCAGGATAATATAAATGCAGCCAATCCCAAAAGTTGGTGCTCAACAGTTTATTTCTTGTACTTGAAGAAATTGAGCAAATAAGTGATAAGTGACCACATCAGTCAAGTAGCATAGTATAATCATAGAGAGACTCTTCAATACTAGTTCTCCTTTTTTTATTACCGTCCAATGGCTGGCATGGTGCCAATGTTATAAAAAATTGGCTACCATTTGTGTTAGGACCAGCATTTGCCATTGATAGTATGCCCGCTCCAGTATGCTTCAACTCAGGTTTTATCTCGTCCTCAAACTTTGGACTGGTAAGAATGAAGGGAAAATATTATCAGTCAATGACTAAGGTAATTGACTACAATAGCAATGAAAATGGACTAGGGACAAAAATTCATAGTAACACAACTAAAATCCCATTATAATCAAAACGCATCACAAGAGACGTGTAGCAGTGGCCGTCAGATCTCTGACGAAATCCAAAAAGCTGCTAATTTGCATAGTCAAGCAACAAGAAAGCTCAAATTAATCTATTTGCTGCCAGATTTTTCCTGTAAACAACTAAAAAAACGCCCTAAACGCCCTCTACAGCCACTGGAAATCAAGACAGTAACTAACCCGTAAATGGATTCACCACCCCTTCCAGTCCCTGTCGGATCACCGCCTTGGACAATAAAATCCTATGGAACGAAAGCCAAATAGTTAGCGAAAACAGAAAAAGAGAAGAAAAAATGAGATTAGGTCATCGACGTAGGAAGGATGAGAAAGAACCTTGATGATTCGGTGGAACTTCACGTTGTCGTAATAACCTCTCCTAGAGAGCTCAACAAAGTTCCTGCAAGTCTTCGGAGCGTGCTTGTAGTACATCTAAGATCCATCAAAAAAGTGATGTCGGAGAGGGATCCTATGGCACAAATCAAACGAAAAGGAAGAAGACAGGAGGTTGAGAGAGGAGGAACAAGCACCTCGACTGTGAAAGGTCCCATGGAGGTCTCCAAGGTCACCTCCGGCGGGCCGCCGTCGGCGCTTCCCCACATGGTGCAGCGAGTTAGTTTTTATGGAACCGCAAAAGGCCGGAGAGCTTCTCACTGCTCACTTACACAACAAGAGGCGGTTTAGTTGCGAAGATATTTTTTATATTGATTTTTAAAAAATATTTTATATTTAAAATGTAATTTGATATTAGAGTTTGAAAGCTAGTTTATTTAAAATTTCTAACGTGATTTTTAAAAATATTTACTATATTTTAATGGTTGGATATACGGGAATAGAGAAGATATGGAAGAAGGAAGAAGTTCTATTGTGAATGCAATTTTAGTTTTACATTGGGAGTTTTAAGCTATTTTGGTTAGTTTATATTAATGCACATGTTTTAATGATATGAATAAATTTATGGAGAGAGGTTCTCTCTCATGTGTGGATATGAGGGGCTACAAATTTAGAACCTGGATTATATTGAACCAAGTTGACTTGTGTGCAAGCACGATTTGCGTGTGCCGAATGTAAGACTGGTCGAGATAAAATTTGTCCAAGTGGAAAAGTCAACACATTTTTCCACGTAAATATTTTTGTTGCCTGTGTAACAGATGCATTAAAGAAATATTAATACATTCACAGTTGGTGAATAATGATCATTAACACTGCATATTAGTCTAAGCTCTTATATAAAGAGGATGCGACCATAAGTAAAAGGGTGCACGCTCAAAAAAAAAAAATGAAGCTCTCCACGGCTCCACCTACGTTCCCCTTCTCTTCTATCATGCTTCTCTTGTTGAGGGCGGAGTGCCAGTGATATCAGTCGAGTACCTCTCAGTTCGTCATGACCATCAGTGTTGGGTGGGGATCACAGTGCACCGTTGTATCCTGGGAAACAGACGACCTGAGGAAACTTCGAATCATAGCCAAAGGTGGGGCGAATCTATTTCAAGGAAATTGTGACCCTTGCAAGCCTCGGTCCATCCACTTGCTCAAATTCTGCATTCGCTCGGTCGGCATTTTTGTCTGGTCGGCTGCACACCCGTCTGGTTGTTCAGTTCGCTCGGTCAACCTTTGCATTCGCTCGGTTAATAACTCGGTCGACATTTTCGTCCCGTTGGCTGCATGCCAGTCCGGGCGCTCAGCTCGTTGGGTCGCTCATTCGCCGAGGCTGCTCGATCAGTCACTCTCCCGACCGCTCACTCGGTCTGCTCGGCCGGTCACTCGCTCGACCACTCACTTACTCACTTAGCAACTCGGTCACTTGGTATGCGACTCGCTCGTCCAGTCGCTCACTTGCCCCACCGCTCGCTTGGACCGATCGGGCACCCTGCCTTCCACTGTAAGGTCAACTGCCCGCTCGACCTATTTGCCCGGTTGGCCAATCTACTGCTTGTCCGCCATGCCCTTTTGTCCGCTCAGGTTTTGCTGTTTGGACTCGGAGCTCAGTCTACACTCAATAATTAGTAGAAACCAGTCCCTACTGGTAGTCTGAAATTATCTACTTATATTATCTTTACAGATAAGTTGAATTTAATTTTATATATTTTAAATTTGGTATAGTCCTAAATATCTCCTGTAAGAGATGGTCTAACATTAATATTGATTGAATTTTAAATAAAACTTAGTTAAATGCTAAAATAATATTTAGAGAGGACTATCTAACCTTCTTTGGAGGATCTCTATTATGAGTTTTTCTATTAATACCTTTTAATTTGATAGTATATTTTTGTCCCAAGTCTAGTTTTATAGATTTATAGTTTGATATCTATAATCAGTCCAGCTCCATAGAGATAGACACCAACATTACAAATAATTTAAATTCTTATACGTAATGATCTTGGTGACATTCAAATTCGTATTGTCTACCCTCACATCGGGGTATCCCATTTCTAATAATGTACTTTGGATTTATATACTGATCGATGAATTTTCTAGAGCAAGTGGACTGCAAGCTCTTTTCTAATTAATGATATATATAAATTATAAGACGGCAGTAACCGAGATTGTTATTCTAATCCTACACTAATAAATTTCTTAAGGCCTAATTGCACTTGTGATGCAGCCTTTTATTATTATTATTATTATTTTTATTTTTTAATTTCATTGAGCCTGCAGTGCAGTCAATACTACAAAGGAGCAGGCAGCCGACTTGTAAATGAAATAACTAACTAAACAAATTAATTCCTCCTTATCTACTACAAATCTCCTTTAGCTAAACAATATATATTTATTTATTGACAGTTATGTAGGTATTCAATTACAGTGGCAAATTGTATGATTATCAATTAATTAAATTCCCACCATTAAATATTAATTAGGTGGGTCAGACGTCGACGGTGCATGACGTGGTCCGCCGGAAGTGGAACGACGGCGCAGAGCTGCCACTGGTCCCCGTCCCGTGGTCGATGGAGATGAGCGCCGGGCAGTCGACGTGGAGGTGGTGGTGTCCGTACTTCCACGACCCCGCCTTCCACCGCAGCCTCCCCTCTATCTTCACGTCGAGGAGGAGTTGCCCCGCCGCGGCGTCCCGCTCCATGGCCACGGCGATGTACTCCGCCAGGGGGACGCCTTCCCCGACCAGGAACGGCCACCACACGGCGGCGGCGTGGTGGCCCTGGTAGCCTGCCGGGAGCGCAGTGCACCCGGTGATCTGCTGGCCCCGGTAGGCGGCGAAGGCGTCGAGCTTGTCGTAGTAGATGCCGGCGCGATCGTTGGGGTTGCGCGAGGAGAGAGAGACTTGCAGGACGGCGGTGAGGGAGTTGGAGTCGCCGACGGTTAGGTTGAACTGCTGGACGGAGGCATCTTGGAGGTAGAACTCGGGCTTGGTGTGTCGGAGGAGGAGCCAGATGATCAGGATGGCGAGGAGGATGAGGAAGACAAAGATGAGTGCGGCGGCGGAGAGATAGAGGTGCAATCGTCGGCCCTTGAAGCGGCCGTGGTTGCCACAGTCGTCTATCGACATGCCGGCCCGGCGAGACTAATGAGAAGGTGTGGGCAAGAGGATCAAGGCGATGATCGAGAATATTTAAAGGTAGTAGAAAATGGACAAAATAATCTACGATCAATTTGATAATTTTAAATTTAATCTGATCAAAGAGTCTCTAAATTAGTTGTTTGGTAAAGTAGATGAGAGTATTTTAGTTAATTTGGAGAATATTAGTTGAAGCTTAGTGATATATTATTAAGGAGAGAAAATGATCAGGGAACTTGCATGAGGAGTTGAAGTTAGCTAGAAGAAAATTACAAGAATTTTCTGTTTGATAATTTTTTTATTAATAGTTACATTTTGCATATTATCAATCAAATAATTTTAACTACCTTATTTGAAATTTTAAATAAAATAATAATTAATTTTTATATGTTTTATTTTTTCCTAAAATGTTAGATTAGAGACTGTATGCAATTTGGTTGTTGCAACCATTTCCTAATTTATCTTCATGTTTGACCTAAATAAGTTCATATGCTTCTAGGAGATTAATGATCTCATACTTTGACCATTGGACTTTACCTAACTACAATGGTCTACCTGCTGATATTTAAGGAAATCAAGTTACCAATATATATATAATCTATTTGTAGACTAGGAATTTGCGCAATTTGCATTAGTGTTATACTTGATAATCTGAAGATGATCTTGATTGTGAAACGACAAAAAAGTTCTCTTCGAGCCATATAAGTCTTCTTGTTTGAGTAAACATATATAGGAATTCAATTAATTAGGTAATCAACTCAAATTAAAATAAATAAAATTGATGCACAACCAATTGATTAATAAGGGAGATCAATCAAAACTTTGACTAAAGTTATTATAGTCATTTATCTGGCAAAACATTCATCACTATAGTAGACCCGTCGATTAGATGGAGCATCAACTAACAGTGGTCGAGAGCAATTGACCATGTTCAGGATCAATTAACTAAGAAGGTGTGCCATGAAATTGTCATCTAAATATTTATGAGTTAATCGTTAATTATGATGTATTTATAAAAGGTTTTTTTTAAAAATAGGATGTATACTTGTGGGATGTTAAATTTCTAAGCCGTCAACTATGAGTGTTTTTTTATTTATCTTAGTATACAACAGATGAAAAATTTGACCGGACCAATCGCTCTTTAACTAATAAGGTGCTCTAAGGTTAATAATCATAAAGTGTCTTTTTATTTTTTTTTAGATATTTTAGGATTATGTCTTAAATTTGATAAATTTAAGGTTGAAATTTTTTTAACGAATGATTGATCTAAGAAGGTCGAATTGAAGATCATCTACTATTAGCACTATATGGTTTTTCCTAACGGTCGATGAAATTTTTTATTATATCAAATTGAGCATTTTCCATGTTAATCAGTAACTTGAATATACCATGTCAATTAAAAATATTTAACTATAAGAAGGTAATTAATTGGCTCAGGAAAAGGAGGTGGGCTTGACTCTGGCGATGAGCTAAGTTAAATAATAATAATAATATTATTATTATTATGTCATAAATGTGAATTTAAAAATAAAAATAAAAGAAAATTCTTTGGGCTGACTAATTGGGCCGAGCCGTGCTGGAAAGCCTAACCGAATAAAATATATATCAATGTTATTTAATTCAACTTAGCTAATACAATAAAACTTATTTATTTAAAGATTCTAATGTATAATCTAGTTTAATATTTTACTGTATTTTATTTGATTTTTTTCTTGAACATTATATTTTT
The DNA here is from genome assembly GCA_037833815.1 of Zingiber zerumbet. Classification (NCBI taxonomy): domain Eukaryota; kingdom Viridiplantae; phylum Streptophyta; class Magnoliopsida; order Zingiberales; family Zingiberaceae; genus Zingiber; species Zingiber zerumbet. The sequence goes on from JBBMJZ010000075.1 coordinate 17,033,184, forward strand.
TTTTCTTTTTTTATGTATATAATTTAAAATAAAATTTTTGTTATAAAAATTTTTAGGGTATTTTTATCCCAAAGTATACATATCGAAGGATGTTTTTGGTCAAAAAAAATTCAGTTAACACCGAAATCAAGAAAAACTTTACTTTTATGAGGGTTTTTGATTTCGAGTTGTATACCCCTTTTATTAATATATCGGACATGAATCATTACTCGAAAATCGTTCATTATCTAAATCAAATAAAATTTTTATTGATAATTTTAATTGAATAGTCATGATTATTAAGGATAACCATTAATCAAACACACCTTTAAAAATGTCCCAGAAACTACCAAGAGCTCAGCAAAGAGTGCTTCAAGAGAGTTTTTGAGAGAAAGTGCAGGAGAAAACATCAATCGCAATTCATTTTCTAGCATTGTTTTGTTTTTCCTGGTATTCCCCTTTCTTCTATTTGCTATAAGTTTAGGGCTAGTAAAAGCTTTCTTCACGTTAAAAAATAAAGGAATTTAAAAATGACTTACATCGGTGCTCCGATCAAATACCATGAATGGCTAAATTATCAGTCAACTAATGAGTTATAATATGTATTAGGATAAAAAATTTACATATTTTCATAATGACATAATATTATCCACTTTGGACATAAGTTCTCGTAGATTTATATTTAAACTTTACCCAAAAGGTCTCATTCCAATGAATATGTCTTTCATCTTTTAAACCCATTGATCCCGTCTAGAAGTAGATGGGCGGTCGGTGAGGTGGCAGAAATGTTAACGAAGCAAAAAACTTCGAGCTGAGAGCTGCGGACGTGGAGCTAGGAGCTGCGGACCTACGCACACCACAGGTAGAGCCAAAGGGAATGTTAGAGTGGGAACTAGGAAGGGGGTCTCTGGTGTAGGCACTCCGACACTAAAGTTAGAACGGTAGTTGAGCCAAAATGGAGAAGAAAATGGATAGTATAACAGTAATGTTGATGCGTGTGCGTGCACGCGTACTTGACCAATGAAGAGGACCACTTTTTATACTGTTTCTCATAACCTCCGCAATAATAAGATGTCAGAGAATGTCAGAGGTGAGAATATGTTGGGTAATGGAGAATGTATGAAAACCTTCTTCTAGGCTGAGGAAGGTTTCGTTATGAGTATATGCCTAAGCAGGGGAATATTCTCTGATGAGTAAACATTATTCTCTAATAGGTAGTTGTGATTCCCTAACAAAGTTATCTCCTAGAGGGAGTCCGATCAGCTATAGTGCTGGTCGGATTTATGCTGGGAGTCATGCCTATGAGAAGTAGAGAACCGAGTCCTGAAAATCCGACCGGCTCTAGTACCAGTCGGACTTATGTTGGGAGCTATGCATATAAGAAGTGAAGAACTGAACCCCGAAAATCGACTGACTCAAGGGTAGGTCGGGCTTATGTTAGAAGTCATGCCTATCAGAAGTGGTGAACTGAGCCCTGGAGATCCGACCGAATCTAGGGTTGGTCGGACATATGTTAGGAGTCATGCCCATGATAAGTGGGGAACTGAGCCCCGGAGCTTCGACCGACTTTAGAGCCGGTGGGGCTAATGTTGTAAGTCATGCCCATGAGAAGTGGGGAACTGAGTCAGTTGTCAAGTCCCATGGAACCAACTTAACTTTTCGCCAGATATCAGGTCAACCCATTGACCTATCTGGGCTTCACACAAACTATTAGGTCCTCAGACCTAGCTAAATTTTAGCCTAATATTATGTCCTTCAGACTCATCAACTCCTGCACACTTGGTAAATAAGTTAGACAAACATCACATTTAATTACTTTAACCTATTTGTCATACATAAAAACTTGATTATCAGTGCAATCTGTACTAACAATCTCCCTCTTTTTGACGTAATGATAACCTGGGTTAATGTAAAATATAGTATCCAAATAATAATTATATAATAAGGTTATTGGAGAAATGACTTTATTGGATTTTTCTAAAATTTTTAGAAATTTTTTTGGAATTAAATAGAGTTCGTTTGACTTTGTTCTAAGGGGATGAATCAGTGGGCTAAGCGGAGCCTGTTTTGAAATACCCATTTAAGCGGGAGTTGATTTGGGAATGGACTTAGACTTTAATTAATCTAACATAAGTTTAAATCTCGATTTCCTTAATTTTTCCCTGATTCTTATTCTTTCTCCCTGATTCATTCTGCCCGAAACCCCCTTCCTTCTCCAGTGATTTCCCGCCTCACCGACGCCGAGCTCGCAATCGCCGGCCATCTTCCTTCGCGTGAGGCTAGGGCAACGACTCCATTGGCTGTGTGAGAACGGTTGATGCTCTCCCTCTTGCGATTTCTTTCTCGGTCGATCAGCGACGCCGACGGAGGGTGAGTTCTTCCCCAATACTTGACGTGCTTATCTCTTTAGAGTTGCTATTCTGTTCATCGCCGATGATGATCCACACCATCGCCCGACGATCTACATCTCTCGATTCTTCATCACTAGCGCCCGATCGACGTCCTCTGTGCATCGCGATCTGTTTCTCGTCTCCTTCGACCGTCGAAACTCGATGCACTGTCGGCCGAGACTCTCTCCTTCCTCTCCCTCTCACAGCATTGTGCCTTTCATCTCGTAAGACACCGGTACCAACACAACTCGCTGTCCATGGGGGATCTATCGCCGCCTTTCTTCTTGGTCGGGAAGAGCTAGGGATCTTGCAGCAGGGATTCCATCAGAGAGGGTCGTCATTGTTGGTGTAATTTCCAGTAGGTCAAGGTTGACCTAGTTGACCAAGCGTAAACCTTGGTCATGGTTTCGATGTTTGACAATACAGAAAGACATGTAGACATGGACAATGCAGGTGCAGTTGTCC
>JBBMJZ010000075.1:17052345-17063484 GCA_037833815.1 Zingiber zerumbet
TGGAGGATAAGATGGGGATTTATGAAATTATATAAGGATATTTTAGAGAAAAAAATTATTAAAATAAGATCTTTTTTTAAAAAGTAGGGTCTTCCATATTTTTTAAAAAACAGCTTATAAGCTCCAAAACAACTTATTTTGACAGCTTATAAGCTATTTGAAAAAAATTTTACCAAACAAATTTAAAGAACTTATAAGCTCCAAAACAGTTTATAAGCTATTTTAGAGAGCTTATAAGCTCAGCCAAACACCCTCTTATTCAGCACCTAGCTCACGTAATACGTGTGCACACTATTAAAATTAATTGTTCATTAATTCTTTACATAGGAAAAAAAAGTCATAATCATTTTTATCTTAGAATTTTAATTGAATCTATCGATTCGAAGTTTACTTATGTTTTAAAAGTAATTAAATGATCTAAAAGTAATTTTGATTAAAAAAACATTTATATGATCATTTTTTATTCAAATTTTAAATATAAATATGTAAATCCATATAACAGCTTTACTATGTGATGCTTCAATGACATTGGACTTTATCACTATAAGAATAATTGGGATTAACAATTAAAATTTTAGTTGCTAAGTGCAATTAGTGACTAATTATTGGATCGCTAGAAGTTCGGTCGTCAACACTGATTAGTGATGGAAAAATATTTCATCATTAAAATTAGCAATGAAAAATTTATTAGCATCGGAAATAAATTTCGTCACTGATTTCCAATAAAATTTTAACAGAACCTCCTTTAATTAAATTTTCAATCATGTTTACACATACAATGATATCAACAATGATATCACATAAATAACGATATCAACCATTACATTAATATTCACCATACCAATAAAATAAATACAGATTAACAAACCAACATAGTTACAAAATAATGATACATTCAACATTTATTATATCAATAAATCATAGTACATGATTCAAAAATATTTACGAGTTGGTGGGGGCACTGGGGTGAACAAATCATCTTTTGTCACATAGTTTAAAAATATTTTATTCTCCCCTCGAGATAATGTACTGGTTAAGACATGAAGTGTTGCCACATAAAGTATTAGATCAAAACTCAATGCGTCTGAGCATGTCTTTCCTCATACCTTTTGCCACATGATTCAAAAATATTTCAAATACTTTCATCACAAAATCAAACGTATAGTGTTCAAATCTGATCTACATGATCATTATAAAAAAACCATACTCATGTGGTTTAAACTTTACTATATCTCTAAAGTTAAACTAGATATACAAGAACTTAAAATTATTTATCAGAAAAATATAAACAATAAATAAAAGTTTGTAGAAAAATGTAAAAAAAATATATACCTTAATAAAAATTTGAATATTTGTTGATGGTGATAGAATAAACATTTATCTATATTCTTCTTGAAAAAAATATGAAATACAATTAGAGATGCATATCATATAAAAAATAATAAGATCTTTTTTGTATTTTTTTATAAGTGATAAACAAAAAAACTAAGTCTCTTGAGAGTCAAAAGCATGCGATATTAGAAAAATAGAAGGACTCATTAATATAAAGCAAAGAAAGAATTCGTGCACATGTCACTCTACTATCATCTGGACCTTATCATCAATCGACGCTTCTACAACTATTATTCGATCCTTCAATTCTTGATATTCTTACCTTAAGGCTTTCATTTCAGTAGATGATGAAGAACCAAGAGACCGACCCTTAGGAGTCATCACATGCTCATAAGTGATTTTTGCCTAGGAGCTTGGCCATAGAGGGAGTTTTTTTTATTCCACCGACAATATCATAATAAATCTCATTTATACCGTCGATAGATAGAATCTGTAACTTCTCTCCCTCTATAGAAGACTGAGACGCTTATGCAACCCGTTTAGTCATTTCATCTGATCTAAAATAAAAAATAATTAGTATTTAATATACCAATAATAAAGCTAGTTGTTGTTAATTGTAAGGGGTAATAAAGTTTATATTTTTACATCTATAGCCTTTGATCGAGGATTGATAAATGTGTCATCCTTGCCTTGGTAAATACTCCTAACAAATGGGAGGTCTTTATAATGTATCTTCCTTCATACACAATTTTTATTATAAATTAAAATAAAATAAGTTTATTGATAATTAAAAAATTATAGTTTAAACTTTATTATAAACTTACCAAGTATTGTATACTCTATAATAAATTGTGATCCAACATTATGCTTTGTGGTTCCGATGCTTGAGCTAGCGAACTCTTTATTTGTATTGTTTCGAGTAATCGTTGAATTTTGCAATCATTTTTCTGCAGCCCAACTGTTCCTTCATGCATCTTAAATTTCAACAGATACATGAGATGGTCTTGTTCCCTTCTTTCTCAACTTGTATAATAAGTCTGTGTAGAATTTAGTACAATAATTGTTCCATGTATCTTTAAATGCAACTTCATGTGCTAGCTCCCAGGTATATATTTTTTGCAACAATATGGAGAAAATTAGTATAAAAGGAAATTATATTATACAATATTAATAATATTCAAATTACTTATCAAAATTTTGTATAATAAAAATATTTTAGATCTAAGTCTACATACCTCCATGTAGATCTAGAAACGCATACTCATTCTTTAAATTTATTTGTGATGTACACAGATACACGATGACAGTTAGGAGTAAAACTACATGAAAAAACTTTCATTATTTAAATAAATAAATAAAAGATTAGATGAATTTGAATTACCTATAAGATCAAAAATTACCAATCCTCAACAATCCTTAAAACAATTTAGCCGCTGTGGATTACTAGGTTGCAAACAAATCGAGCCAGCTCGCGAGCTTTTCGAGTTGGCTAAAAAAATATTCGATTCGTATTCGAATTTATCGAATTCGAGCCGAACTCGAACATGTTCGAACTTTTTTCGAGCCGAACTCGAGCCCAAATTATATTGTTCGATAGTTCGCGAGCCACTTACAAGCCTTAATATTTTATTAATATAAGTTAAATATATATTAAATAAATAAATTTTGAGTCTTTCGAGTACCTATTTTTGAGTAATAATTTGAATAGTTCGCGAACATGTTCGAATCTTTTTAGCCGAACTCAAACCTGAGCCCTAATTCAAACCGAACTTGAACACAAAATTTTAAATTTTCGAGCTTCGAATCGAGCTCGAACTCAAATATAGCTATTTCGAGCCGAATTAGAACCTTAGATTTTTCAGCATATTCGGCTTGATTAGTTTATTTACACCCCTAATTACTACAGTATCTGACATAACTATATCTACAAAACAACATTATAACATATATACATTCGAAATAATAATCGAATCAAAACAATAATGACTATAGGGTAGAACTAGTGAAATTTAGATTGAAAAAGAAATTTACCTTAACATTAATGGCTTATAGGGTAAAACTAGTGAGATTTAAGAATCTGAATCATTAATATTAACAATTTGTAAGTCTTCATCGTTATACCCTAGTACATTAAGCTTCTCACTGTTGGACATCTCTCCATCATTTATTTTCTTATAAGTGACATTGACATATGCAAGTAATTGGGATGTGAATTAAATTTATGTATCAACTGAATGTATCTTTACTTCCTCATTTTGAAATGCATCATGATTTTGGGTCATGATAGAGTTCAACATTTTTATGGTCAAGCAAGGCTTCATTCGACAAACTGCTAATTATTCACTAACTCTTTTTCTTTTCTTCGGCTGAGCTCACGACCAGCTGAGGTCGTAACCAACCAAGCTCGCAGGCATGCATGGCTGAGGCAAGTGTTGAAGTTATCACAATCGGTCACACTCTGTTAGAATTTGAGGGATGTGTCCTAAGGTAATCGCCTTACATTTTTTTCTATTTATTTGATAATTATAGATTCACTATTTAGTACCTATTATATATTTGTTGGAACGATAGAAAGATTTATTTTTCACGCGTTGGAAAAAGAATTTTAAAGTTCATTCTTCTAATGACTTTTAGTTGATGGAATCTACTGATAATGATTAGGGAGTGATGCTGCAGGAAGAAAGCAACAGATGGTCCATCACAAAAATATATAAAAGTAACATATTGTGCAACTCAAACACTGAGTTAGCAATCACATTAATATTAAATTTCATTGCATCATTGCTTCGATGGTCTACAAAGATTGTGCTTGAGCTTTGCAATATAAAAAAAAGGCAACTTGGTGATTTATAATAAATTTTCTTTTTTATTTGCTTATCAAGTAACACAGAGATCGGAAGGATAGCCTTCAGACCTAATAGTGTGTGTATATATATATATATAAAAAGAGGAAAGAGCTTCCCGATCAAAGTCGGGATCGGAAGGATAGCCTTCAGACCTAATAGTTTCATCAAAGTAGGGTGGGTCATAAATAAATTAAAGTTTGTAAAAAATGTTGGTATTTAATTTAGATGAGGCTAATAATGCCTTGGAGATGCCTAGTGTTTGCCATTTATGCATGAGTTATATCGCACTTAGAATAGTTTCATCAAAGTAGGGTGGGTCATAAATAAATTAAAGTTTGTAAAAAATGTTGGTATTTAATTTAATTAGTAAGAACTTATTTATTTTTATTTAACATGTACAATATCGATTCAATGAATAAGTTTAAACAATATTAAATACATATATAAATAATTAAGTTCATTAATATTCATTAATATCTTTTCAAATAAACTTAACATGATATTCATGCACAAATAAGCTTCAACTAAAACACATACACCCAAGAATAACTACTGGGAGCAAACAAAAGCTTTGAACAAAGAAGCTTCCCCGAAACCTCATAGCCTTGGAAGTATACAAATAGTAATAGGGATACGGAGGCCCTCCTTTTCCTCCTGCCGGTGGTGGCGGTGATGACGATGATGAAGATGGAGATGGCGGTGGCAGTGCTAGTGGCGGTCCACAAATCACCGGGCACGTGCCGCACTTGCTAGCGCACAAGGACGAACCGTCCTCAGTTGCGTTTGCGGTGATCCCGATCGTGGCCGCGGATGTTGCGCCGCCTTCCCTCAAGATGATGATGGCGATGACCAACAGAAAGCCAGATCTTCTTGATGGCGCACTGTGGTTGTGTTCCATGGCCTTGAATGAGCTCAGAGTTGCAGTTGAGAAAATTGAGAGGAAAAAACTGATAAGGGAAGAGAAAGAGTCCATTGAGGTGCAAATGTATTGACGTTGCACTTGCATAAATATTGATGTCTCTGATGAAAAGGAAATGATGAAAAGGAAAGAAAAAAGAGAGAGAATCTCCATTAATTGGCATGGTTAATTAGCTTTGAGAATAAAGGATGTCTCTAGTCCAAGCATCAGATTCTTAAAGGAGAGAGCATTGTATTCCCTTCGATATATTCTTCTTATCAAGCAAAAGCTAATATGAAAAAGCTTCTTATACTAGATTTTTAACAGGATTAGTTGAACAGAGAAAGAACTGCAGGAATATATATGGACTCTATATGAATGTATATGATTGGCTGGGGCAAAAAATTTAAAAATAAAGTTCTATAATACCTTTTTAAATTTTTCCTAATATTTTTTATTTGAATTTTGGGACCAAAAATGCTAGGTTTAAAAAAAATTTATTTTTTTAAAATTAAATATTATTTTTTAATATATATATAATTTAGTTTTCTAGCAGATATTTTGATAATAATTTTATATTTCATTAATAAAATTACTAAATTATTTAATTATTTTTAAATAAAAATATTTCAAAAATCTCTAATTATATTATTATCGAGGAAGAAAAAGAAAGAACAAAAAAAAAAAATTATTAGTTAGGAAGGAGAAGGACATTCTTTAATAGTATCATCCGTAAAAAAAGGAGAAATATACCTCATCGCTGAGAAAATAATTAGGATTTTTAAGAAATATTGAGAAGGAAAGATTTATTAGGTTTAATAAAACATATAATTAAATAGAATAGTGTTGTTAATTATAAAGTTGTAATTATTATTATTATTATTATTATAATAAAAAAGAAATATGTCAATTAAAAAATAAATATTTAAGGTAGAATAAAATTTTATATAAAATATAAAATTATGGAAAGTAATTAATGACAAAATTAATGAGGAAATAAATTAAAGATAGCTACGGTATAAATAGGAAGTAGAATTAATTGATATGGTGTCATTAATAAATTAATAAGATATTTATAATTAATTAATATTAATGATACTAATTTAATTTTTTCAATGTCTTAATTAACCTAGGCATAGGCCTTAATGACCTATGCCTTAAGCCAGGACTTACTAACATCAACTCAGGAAAAGAAAAGGAAAATAACTGTATAACCAAAAATATTACATTCAAAAACTAATTCTAACCTCAACTAAATAATTATTTAAATAGATCTAAAATCCTAACTTGCAAAGATAGAAATATTCTCCAACCTTAAAAATCAAAATTTACTAAAAATAATAAAACAAATTCAGAGTTTTCGAAAAGATCCTAACCAATATTTTATTGGATTCGAAACCAGACGATTATAAATTCCATCCGATAACAATATAGATCTTTGAATGAATTTTAATTTAACCTATATATAAACATCTCGTCTTGATATTCAAATCGAAAGGTACGGCTCTTTGAAACTCGGATCTTCCTGCATTAAAAACAAAAATTAAAAGAGAGAAAATGAGAGATAGACTAACCTTTTACCATATCCGACTAGCTATGCATGAAGGTATTTGGCAGAGCATATCAAAACAAAGTTTACGATGAGGTAGATGGGAAGCCACATCTAAGAAGGAGCCATGTGTTAGTTTATGCTTTGGCTCAGGGGCCGACGACTTTGAGAAGGAGCTGTAGTTCAGATTTGCGACATGAGAAAGGAAGAATGAGAAAGAGATGAACATTGCCTAAGGGCTTTTATTTTCGATCATCTCAGGATCAGCCTGAGTAGATCAACTCAGGATTAGTCTGGATAGATCAAGTGTTCTAGCTCCATCACTTAGTACATATACCCATGTCTAAATATTGTTCTATACAAAATAGCATGATTAATGACTGAATATTCGGTTGCTAATCGATCATTAAGTGAATTTAGCGACCAAATATTTCCAGTCGCAAATTAATTGGTCACCGACGTCATTTAATGATAAAATTTTATTTCCATCACTAATTATCAACGAAAATTAAATTATGTTTTTTAAACTTTAGCAACAGAACTACACTTCCATCGCTAAAGTTTGTGACGGAACTAAACTTCCGTCGCTAAAGTTTATGACTAAAATTATTTTTCCGTCACCAATTTATGATAAAAATTCAATGGATCTCCCCTATTTGGCAAATTTCATTCCGTTTACATTTACAACACACATAATTCACATTTATATTCAAATTTATTGAACACAATACATTCAATACATTACATTCAATACATCAAATTCAAATATTCATTTCATTCAATATTCACAAACAATATCAACATACAAACCAGACATCCACTTAAATATCAACAAACAAACAAAACAACATTCAACATTCATAATAACATCCATCATATAAAATTTGAAATCGTACATGATTCATATATAACTAAAATCCAATACATCCACTCAAATATCAAAAACATCTAACATTAATACATCTCATCATCTCATTAGTAGTTATCCTGCCGTAAGGATAATGCATGGTTCAAACTACACTACATATGTAAGTTAAAACTTCTTACAGAAAATGCAAAAAAACAATTAAACACTATTTTAACATCATGCTTTAAAAGAATACATATCTTAAATATAGATTATAATATCAAATCCAGTTCTTCAGGTGCTAATCTTTTATCTACATTATTCCTGAACAAAATTTAATTCAATTAGAGATGCAAATATATAAGTACCAATTTTACAGAACTATTTTTTATATATTATAAGTGAATAAAAAAAATTAAGTTGAAGATTAACTCAGCTCAAAAGCACTGTTGTTATTATGAGCTACTTATTCGTTGCATTTGAGTCTCCGGGCAATCAAAACCATGCGGCGCTTGAAATCTAAAAGGACTCATTAATGGAAAATGATCTATAAATTCTTGCATTTGCCGCTCCAGTATGCCCTTGAACTGCTCTTCCATCACTTACATACTATTGATCCATGCAAGACTCCTCAATGTCTTGACTCTATTCCTCAATTGTTGATTTTCTTGCTCTAATACTTCCACTCGAGAAGATAAAGAACAAGGATAAACCCTGGCCCTAGGAATCATGACATGCTCATATGTAACTTTTGCCTTGGAACCAAGACCATAGAGGGAGTTCCTTTTTCTTCCATCGAGAACGTCAAAATATATCTCATTAGTATATCATCTGATGAAGTCTATAACTCCTCTCCTTCTATAGCAGGCTGAGACGCCTAAGAAACTCGATAAGTGATTTCATCATATGTAAAAAAAATATTATTAATATTTAATATACCACTAATGAAAGTAGTAATTGTTAAAAGTAAACGGTAATTAAGTTTATAAACTTATGTCTATGACCTTAGATTGAGTATCAACAAAAGTGTCATCTTTTTCTTGTGGGTATTACGGAATACCTCCCAATTAGTAGGACGTCTCTGTAAAGAATCAACTTGCATACATAATTTTTTTTATAAAATTAAATAAGTTCATTAATAATTATGTGAATTATAATATAATTTTATAGTAAACTTACTAAGTCTATTTCATGCTCTACAATAGACTTTGATTCAACCATATACTTTGTGGATCCGATGGTTGGGTCAGCCACCTTAGTATTTCTGTTGTTTTGAATAGTTCAAGTGGTTACCCCTTCTCTATTTGTATAACATGTCCTTGTATAGTTTGTCATAATAAATGTTCCAATTTTTTTTAAAATTATGCCTCGTGTCCTGGCTTCCAAACATAATGATTTTGCAACAATATTGAAAAATTAGTATAAAAAGATATTATATTATACAATATCAATAATATTCAAATTACTTACTAAAAGTTTTCCATAATAAAAGTCTTTAGTATTTTGGTCTACTTGCCTCCGTGTAGTACTAATAAATGTGCATTGACACTCTCTAAATTTCTTGCTAATATAAACAGCTACACTGACTATTGGGAGCAAAATCACCTTAGAATAATTGAATTATCAACAATAATCCTTAAGTTTCAACCAACAATGTCATAATATATATCATTAGGTCAATTTGAATCATTAACATTTACAGTTTGTAAGTCTTCATATCTAGACTCTAGTACACCAAGCTCCTTACTTTTGGACATTTCTCTATCATCTATTTTCTCGTAAGTGACATTTACATCTACAAGTAATTTGAATATGGATTGAATTTGTGAATCAACTGACTATATCTCTATTTTCTCAGTTTGAACTGCATAATGATTTTGGGTTGTGATGGAGTTCGACATTTCTATAGTCGAGTGAGGCTTTATTCGACAAACTGTTAACCATTCACTACATCTTCTTCTCTTTATCAGGTATTCAAGTGACTAGCTTGTACCATGAACTGAAGGGTTTAAACTTGTTGAATCTTTTGTTTACATGAACCTCAACTAAATTATAGTTTGAATGTATTCAAATACCTGTTCTTGGAGTTAGATCATACCTGAACATTTGAATAATACACACCTTTTTATGAGTAAAGTAAGATATTCAACCTTAATAATTTCGTCAAGTCTACTATAATAATCAAATTTAGTATTAGTGTTGTTAATAGATCCTTTTACACAAACACCTGAATATAGGTAAGTGTGTGAATCGTGTTGTGTCATGTGAAATTTGAAGGTATTAACATAAAAACCAAAGTAAACTCTTATGTTAAGGGGAGGTCGTGATGCAAGATCCATTATCCTTTTATCTTTCACATTTGAGAGTCTATGGTCTTTCACCTAGAAAATAATTATAATATAAATTATCGATTATATAATACACGTGAAGAAAAAAAGGTAGTCTTTAACTTACATAGATTCAAAACTAGAATGCAAATTTTGTCTCTAACTTTTTCTCTACCTCACTTACAGCTATTAATGGATATTGTATTTATAGTTGTTCTTCGTACAAGCTGTCAAGGAAGGTATACCTAAAAAATATAATATAACAAACAAACATAAGCGGATATATGTTTCAATATAGAAGTTAACTCACTTTACATGGGTTTAACTTCGTCATAGTTCAAGAGTATGTATGTTCTTGCTTTATAGTATTCTTTTTCATTTAACCATCTATAAACAGATACACCCATTGATTTACCAGAAAATTTAAAAATAGAAAGCATCTCTAGGTCTATTGGTTGAGTATCATTAAAATTTTGAGGACACTTGCGATGTTTGATTTTTACATTATTAGCAAAATAATATGAACAGAAAGTGTAGGTTCGCATTAGGCTAGTTAGAAAGAGTGAATAGCCTTGAAAAAGAGTTAGATAAACTTCTCTTGCTTTTCCTTTAGCAAGGATGCACAATTAATTAAGTAAAAATAATTAACATAAAATAAAAGAGATAAGTAAGATGACACAAGATTTTTATTTGGTTACAACTTAAGTGGTTATTAATCCAAAGCAGTTGAAAGCTTCACTAAAAATCTCCTTTATTGAAGGTGGAGTAGCCTCTTACAGACTTTGAATGTTCAGAAAAGGCTAGGAAAATTAGTATAGTAATTGTTATTTAATTCCTATCTCTAAGAGACTTTTTATAGCCTCTTGAAATAAGGTTACTATTGATTAACATGGCTCAGAGATGCCTCCAAAGGGATCCAGGGTACCTCCAATGTGGATAAAGCTTTATCCGAAGTGCAATGGTCGCCAACGTCTCTGATTAAGGTGCCTTCGAGCTTGCTTAAGGTGCCTTCACGCCTTTTCATCTGAGGTGCCTCAGGCACATTGGAGGTGCCTCAGGGCTTGAATACGACAACTTCTCTACCAAAGCTCGAGGGGCCTCCATTGCCATTAGAGGTGCCTCTTGCACATCCGAACAGTCTCTTTCCCATTTTCGCTTGGGTGATATTCACGTTGTTTGAAATTGAGTTCACCTAAACTCAACTCCAATCTTCCCCTCTGTTAGGATCCGATGGCTAGAGGGGGGTGAATAGCCTCCAAAATTGCTCTCGTTTTTCTTCCTACGATTAGGGTTAGCGCAGCGGAAATAAAACCCTAGAAACGAAAGAGAAAGAAGACAAA
>JBBMJZ010000075.1:17138859-17154683 GCA_037833815.1 Zingiber zerumbet
AATTTAAGAGAAATGATACTGATTTTTGGACTTTTTATACCCAAAAGTATCATGGGCAATTAGGTAAACAAATTTGGCTAGGGAGTGAAAACAAAGTTTTTCACCACTAGGGACTGCATGCAAAGTTTTGTTTACCAATGGGGAGTGCATGCAAAATTACCCACAGAATAAATGATTCATTCAGCAATTTTCACCAATACAAGAATCACAAAACAAAACAATCAAAAAGCATCTTTCATCCCTGTGAAATAACTGATGACATAGAATAAAGCCCCAACAGAGTCGTATAACAAACTTCAAAATCAAATCTAACAAAAAAGGATAAATGAATATAGGTTAAAAGAATGGTCAGATCTTCCACAGAACTTTAAGATATTTAGGCAAGAATGAGAGAGCCAATGTAAAATCACGCTAGTTACGTAATTCTTCCAATATGATAATAATGGATGTGTATAATAAGTTATCAATAAAAACTGCTTTAATATGATATGTAAGCTAAATCAATTGTTGCAGTCCTTTTTATGAAGCAACAGTACTCAAAAAAGAGAATTCAGAGATTTAACTAGCAAAAATATGTAATTGCACTTGAAACATTCAGGTGAACAATGAGTGACAAGAGAATGTCAATCATCATGTAACTCAGATATTAAAAAAAGGGAAAAGAAAAGAAGTGTAATCACCAAAAAAAATGTGTAAGAAACAGATAAAGACTGTAGATGCTTATGAAGTTTTTCATTAGTTTGATAGCAGATAAAAACTGCAGACAAGCAACAACATAATTGTAGAATATACCAGCATTTCATTTCACAAAATAGCACAATCTAATAGTACCTGAGGTAGTAGGGGAAATTATCAAAGAAAACATCAAGGTCGTTAAGTTCTATAATTGCTTGTTTCAAACCATCCTTCACTGCCTGGGATCTAGTTGATGATGAATTCACTGGAAACTCAAAGTCCTTTTGATCCTCAAGGAGCTTGCAGACATTTGAACTTGTGGCCAAATCAGTTAAAGATTCTGCAAGCATATAGAAGTAAAGTAATGCTGACTATGAAAATGTAAACCCCAAAATATTTCATCAAATTGAGGGAAAGAAAATCGTTTTTATTATATCAGAAGAAAACTAATTACACATCCGAGAATATATCTCATGTGGGACTAAATTTTTAGTCGTATATATATTTACTCTAATGCTCCTCTTCAAACTAGAGCATAGATATTAAATATCCAGCTTGTTTAAACCATAAGGAGTGTCGCAAATAGAAAAAATAATATACCTGACAAAAATAAAGAAATTGTAATATTGGATAAGTGATTGAGAATCTTTGACAATAAACTTTCAAAGAATCTAGACTAAGCTGGCAACTATCTACAAATGAGACTTTAACTAAGTTGATCTGCTCTTTCAAGAGAGTTGATATAAACTTCAACTCACTCTCAAACTATAGATAATGTAAGATTTTATAGTTTACGAAGAATGGAGTGATAAATTGTGAAGAGTTGCCGATCAATTGAAATAGATTAGGATTTAGGTTTCTACTCATGTGACAAGTAGTTCATGCTCAGATAAAGATTGAGCAAAGTTTATATTACCTGAGACAAGGAGAAATTTTCAGAGAGACCGAGATAGAGAATGACTAAGTATACTTTTGAGATTAAGAGTGTTCCACACAAAAGTATGATTAGCCCAGAATTAAAAATAAAGAGAGAGATGAGAGATCTAAATGGGACTGAGTTTTCAATCATCTTACTCCCACAGAATGAGAAGATATCATGAGAGTAAAAAGTAAAAGTCTAAAATCAAATCTAAAAGAAGAAGGAACATTGAAAGTGAAAGAAAATTACAAATTACTTCTTAAATCATGCACAAAATTTCAAAGGATGAATGGAAGAGGAGAATTAATAATAGAAAAGGAATTGAGAGGAACATCAACTTGGTGGTTATAAGAGGACAAAAGAATCAAGATGAAGAGGAAGATGCAAATCCCTCTTTTTTCCTACCTATTGCAACCTAATTATTTAGTTACAATTTGTTTCCTTTTTTATATTTGTATAAGACAACAAAAGCTGTCCCAAAATATGATGATAATTATAATAGAGCTTATTAGCACCGTTGCTATTACTATTATTCTCATTAATTTATTTATTGAAAATTAACATAAATAAACAAACAATATTAACATTAATAGTAGCTGATACACATTATTTATTACCTACTATAATTAATAATAGTAAATTAGATATGCAAATATAAACCCAATGTATTGCCTTGTTAGTTATAAGTAAATTTTACTAGCCTATTATTTAACCTAATATAACCAGAGTTTGTTAATACAACAAAATAGTTAATAAAATAGTCCTTAGCGTTACTTAAACAATTAAAATTAATTATTAATTTTGAGAAAGATATGGTTTAATTTCATCCAATTCTCATTCTATTCTTCGATGAGCCTCGAATGCATGTCAAGATTTTGGCCTAAATCAAATTGGCTCTCTCCGATCTTGATATAACTCGGTTGAGCTATATTAGGATCCACCAAATTTGACAATTTGACAACTGCCCCTAAAACTAACACCAAGTTGAGGGAGTTAACATTATAGAGAACTAAATCAAAAAGAGAAGTATCACACAGATATACATATAACTATCTTAAGCATTGCCATCTGATAAATAGCCCATCTCTCCATATTAGGTGCGTCAAAAATTGGGTATAAAAATATGAAAATACTCACTAATAGGCACAGATGGAGGAAGAACAGATAGATCTTTCTTTAGGGTAGACAATGATGCTAGCATTGAAACAACAGCAGCGGTTGAATGATCTCCAGTTCTGTTTTGAAACTTAAAACCATTTTTGGAAGCATCCTTTGTCTCTGAAGAACTACGTAAAATATGCAGGCTTGGTTTACTTGGTTTCTCCTGGGATAGTTGCTGAAAAATCTATTGTTATGTTAAGGTTCTTTTTCAACAAGAAAGGAGGAAACAGCAAGAAATGCAGATCTCAATCAAGGGTCCCTGTAATTTTATGAAAAAAGTAACAAGCCAGCTTCTTTGGAGCCACCAGGTGAAACTAAATCAAGGAGCCACCAGTTGAAATTAAATCTGCATAGGTAGGCTCATTTTCATAAAATATCCTCTGCATCAGACTAGATTTCAAATCTTACTCACCAATATGACACTGGTAAAGTTGACAGCAAAACAAAAGCATAAACATTTCGAAAAAAAATTAAAACACATACAAAAAACAACTTTATGTGCAGGGAAGGATACATAGATATGTTTTTCTGGTCTACTAAAAACAACTTCGTCTCCACCAATAAGAATAATGGATTTTTGCTCCACTGTTTTCCCATTTACTTGTACAACACCTTTTGCCCCGACAGTTTCAAGTAGAGTAAAAAAAGCACCGCCGCGCTAACACAGGGAACAATAGATTTTCTCAAGTGAAGAATTAATCAGTTATATGGTGGAGAAAATGAACAAGAAGGTACCTTCATTTGCCTTAATACACAAAGAGTAGTTCCCACAGCAGGATCAAGCAATTGCAAATCACATTTTTTGCTATTACCAACAGTAAATAAACTACTGCAAATGGAATGCGAAGGATTCTGAAAATAATAAACCAGTATTATCATCATACAACCAAAAAAAAGAGGACATCAAATACAGCAATCATATGTTACAAAGGCAAAGAAACAAAAAGAAACCAAACTTCCAAATGAATGATGCTACAACTTCCCTCAGATGTGAAATCAGAAATGCCACATGTTTCTTGTACTACAGCAATTGTTTTAATTAAAATGCTATGTCATATTCACTCCAGCAGTAAAATTTTCAAAAACAGTTTACATCAAAGCATATTCACAGTCATCCATGATATCCATGATTTACAGGCAAAAAGAGAAGAAAAATCACAAGATTATACTTACATTAAAAATTTCAAACAAAATCAAAGTAAGAAGTTGTGATGTATATTCAACATTTCATTTTGTCGCTGGTTGAAAACAAATTACCAATAGCCAATTCAACATCAATACTACTGATTGTCAATGCAACATTAATTCTCATTCTGCTATCTATTATCTTCTTACATTGATATTCTAAAACTTTTTCTGATCTAATATCTGTAATAGGTCACTGTTCTTTTTAAAATTCAAAATCACTTCATAATATTCCCATTTTTTATTTAATAAGTTTTCAATAGAATTTCAAATTTCAGGTTGGGATGAACTTTGAAGTGAGGTTCAAGAGAAGAACGAATTTTATAAAGAACCGGTTGAAAATAAAATATTAATTGCAAGCATGCTTCTCCATTTCCTAGATGAAGCATGCTTCCCCATTTCCCAGATGTCCTTTGGGCTTCCCTAGCTTCCTTTAATGTCTTCTTTGAAATATGTATTTCATTTACTTTTCTCTCACTTTACATTGTATTGCATCTCTCTTGTAAATTTGCAGAAGCAAGAAATAGAGAACTAGACCTATTATTTTCACATCTCTTGGCATTCTTCATGTATTAGAGCAATTCTCTACCAAGGAACTATCTCTTTGTTGAAATCTCCCTAACCCTATGTTTGGATGGGGTGATGGAAGGTTCGTTAATAGAAGGAGAAGGGAGTGGGAGGGAAGGAAGGGGAGGGGAAGGCAAGAATTTATCTTACCCTTGTTTGTGAGGGAGGGCAGGTTCATTCAGGAGGAAAGGGAAAGGAATGAAGATTAAATATATAAAATTATAAAAATATTCTCTTCTTGAAAAATAAATCTGCATGTGAAAAAAAATAAGGATAAAATTAGAATAATTTTTCCTTCCCTCTCCTTCCCCTTCCTTACACCCCAAATTGGGGTGTAAGAAATTTCGCTGATTCCCAAGCATGCAAGGGTAAGTTTTACCTTTCTCTCCCCTTCCCTTCCATAGCTCACTCCCTCCCAAACAAGGGTAAAAATTCTCCTTCCCTTGTTTACCCTTCCCTCCCCTTCAGTCACCTCCTCCCAGACAAAGGGTAATTGGCTGCCTTTCTTCTTCTCCTCTTCATATCATCATGTCATCAACCAATGTACCCATCATCAACGGTTCATATATCTCTGGTTTTAAATTTAATAGCCAGAATTACCTTCAATGGTCCAACTCCGTTAGAATCTTCATTTGCAGAAAAGGGAAAGAAGATTTCCTTACTGACGAATCCCAACCACCTCCAATCGACGATCCAAATTTCAAGTCTTGGCTATTGAACTCCATGACCAACGAAGTAGGTGAACACTTCCTACTTCATCAAACTGCAAATGGCATCTGGGATGAGGTGAAAGAAACATACTCCCAAGTTGAAAATACCTCTTAATTATTTAAAGTCGAGCAAAGCATTCACGACCTCAAATAGGGAGACCTTTCTCGTCTCCAAGTGGACACATTTGAATCACCATAATGGACAAACAAAAATGATGCTGAAACTCACCAAAAGCTCATTGAAAAAAGAACCTTCAAGTTCCTCTTCGGATTAAACGCCACATTCGACAACTCGCGGGCACGAATCCTAAGCCTTAAGCCGTTGCCTAGCGTGCAAGAGGCGTTTCCTGAAATTTGCCGAGAGGAAAGTCGACAAAAGATAATGCTTGGTCCAACCACAGCCATCGAGTCCGCTGACTCTCTCCACGTAGCTATTCCAGCAATGTCTACAAATCGAACCGAGCATCAACCTCGCCAAATTCACCCGTCGTGCTACCACTGTTGAAAGGTGGGCCACACATGGGAGAAATGTTGGGTCCTTCATGGAAAGTCAGTCAATTGGAAGCCAGGGGCCAATGTTCCTACAATGCGCATGCCGCTACTCCACATACATGAACACCCTCAACCACTACCCTCCAAAACCAGATTGAGTCTCGTATGAAAAACATCCGAGATGAAGAACTTACACCATGGGAAGAATGGGCGTCCTTCGCGGGACCAAAGAACAGAATGAGCCGTTACTTCCAATAAAGGCAAAATGGTGCTCCTTAAGCCCAATTTGATGAGGCCACTGCTTCCTCTGCCCACTTAAATCCTACGGCAAGTATTTTCTTGATATTTGAAAATAAAACTAGAACGTTTGGGCAAGGATTATTGATTTAGGAGCATCGGAGCATATGACGGGTGATATATCTTTACTCCATAACTTTGTGCCACAACAAGACAAGTCAAATATCCGTGTTGCTAGCAGAGCAATGGCTAAAATCATCGGTGTTAGTTCAACTAAAATAACACTGAACAAATGTTTGAAAAATATTCTTTATGCTCCCAGACTAAATTGCAATTTATTGTCCATCAGAAAATTGACTCATGATTTAAAATGTTGGGCTAAATTCTCCCCTCATCATTGTCCATCCCGAATCAAAACTCTCACGAAAAATCGCTGGTTCATAACCTTTGTTACTGATCATACACGACTCGCCTAGTTGTTTCTAATGAAAGAAAAATCGAAGGTCGGTCACATATTCAAAAAATTCTTTGCCATGATCCAAACACAGTTCCATACATCCATCTAAGTACTCAAAACTGACAATGCAAAAGAGTACTTCACCTCAAACCTAGAAACGTTTCTTAACTCCAAAGGTATCATTCATCTTAGTTCTTGGGAGTTACCGAACGTAAAAGCAAACACCTCCTAAAAAAAACTTGTTCTCTAATGTTTTTCTCCAACGCACCCAAAATCTTCTAGGCGATGTTGTCTCTACCACCACATACCTCATTAACCGTATGTCATCACGCATCATCAACTTCCAAAGCCCAATTCAACATCTTCTCCAATCTTTCCCACACACCAAACTTCTTCAATCACTCCCACACACCAAAATCTTTGGGTGCACATCCTTTGTCCACATCCACAAACATCATCAAGGCAAACTTGACCCTCGCTCCACCAAACGCATTTTTCTGGGATATTCATCCCTTCAAAAGGGATACAAATGCTACTCACCTACCACTAAGTGTTTACATCTCTATGGATGTCACATTATTGGAAAGTCAACCATCCTACCCCAAGTCTGATATTCAAGGGAGAACATGAGAGAATATCATCCCAAAGAGCCTGAAATAATCCCTAACACAAATACTGTGCCTGAGCCTGTGCTTGAGCCTACTTCCAACATAAACACGTCCCCTACCGAACCTAAACCAATTGAAGAAGTTTGTGTATATACTAGACGAAAAACACGCTTAGCATCCGTCCAAAAGTTGGAACCATATCCAGATCCTACTTACACTCATACAGATACGATCTTAAATCATTAATCTAATTTACCCATCACTGGCGATACCAATTGTTCTAAGGGGTCAGATCATGCACAATGCACCCCATTTCCAATTTCATCTCTTATGAAAGGCTATACTCAAAATCCCAAGCATGTATAGCCTCCGTCTACAACATTCAGGTCCCATCCAACATTAATGAAGCTTTAAATCGGACAGAATGGAAACAGGCAATAGATGAGATAAGAGCACTACAAAAAAAAAATAGCACTTGATCCATCTGCAAACTACCAAAAGGAAAAAAAGGCAATTGGATGCAAGTGGATATTCAAAGTCAAACAAAAAGTGGCCGGAACAATTTAAAGATTAAAGGCACGACTAGTCACAAAAGGTTTCTCACAATCTTATAGAATAGATTATCAAGAGACCTTCGCTCCAGTCACTAAACTTAACAAAATTAGGATCCTCCTTTCCTTGGCCGCTAACAAGAACTGACAACTCCACCAATTAGACATCAAAAACGCCTTTCTAAACGGAGACTTGGATGAAGAAGTCTATATGGAAGTTCCATCGGGAATTTAATCATACCCTAACAAAGTATGCAAATTACACAAATCCTTGTGTGGCCTCAAACAATCCCCTGGAGCGTGGTTTGACAAGTTTGCCACATCTGTAACCAAACATGGGTACAAACAGTGCCAAGCAGACTACACTCTGTTTGTAAAAATCTTCACTAACAACAAAATCTCCATTCTTATTGTTTATGTCAACGACATCATTGTCACAAGGGACAACAAGAAAGAAATAGCAGGAGCTCCGTACAAGAGAATTTGAAACCAAAGATCTCGGAGATCCAAAATTTTGGCAAGAATAAAATAGGGTATTTTTCTTTCACAACGAAAATGCACTATGGATCTACTAAAGGAAATTGGAATGCTTGGATGCAAACAAGTGGATACCCCAATGGATCAAATAAAATTGGTTCTAAAAAGGACCAGATATCAGATTTTCTGTAAATGTGGTAAGTCATTTCATAAATCATCCCACACAAGAACATATGAAAGTTGGTTATAGGATTCTCAAATATCTTAAAAGTACTCCGAGCAAAGGGCTACTATTCCGAAAAACTGAAGAGGCAGACACATTTACATTAGCCGGAAACGTTAATGACAGACGATCAACCTAAGGCTATTGCATGTATGTAATGGGAAATTTGGTGACTTGGAGAAGCAAAATTAGTGGCTAGAAGCAGTGATAAAGCTGAATATAGGACTCTTGCTCTTAGAATCTGTGAAGGAATATGGATCTGAAGAATTATGAATGACCTCAGAATCTCCACGATGAAAACAGTTAAACTGCGATGCAATAATCAAGCAGCTATCAGTATCACCAAAAATCCGATTCACCACAATAAAACAAAGCACATTGAAATTGACCGACATTTGATTTCAGAGAATGTGACAAATGGAAATATGAAACTCTCATATATTTCATCTCGACATCAAATAGCTGACATTCTCACAAAGGCTCACCCACGCAACAACTTTAAAGAGCTACATGGCAAGTTGGGCATGTACAACCCAACTTGAGAGGAGTGTTGAAAATAAAATATTAATTGCAAGCATGTTTCCCCATTTCCTAGATGAAGCATGCTTCCCCATTTCCCTAGGATGTCCTTTGGGCTTCCCTAGCTTCCTTTATTGTCTTGTTGAAAATATGTATTTCATTTACTTTTCTCTTGCTTTACATTGTATTTATAGAATCTCTCTTGTACATTTGCAGAAGAAAGACAAGAAAGACAGAGAGAACTAGTCCTATTATTTTTGCATCTCTTGGCATTCTTCACAACCTAAAGTAACATCACATATAAAGAATCCGGAATCAAACCAATACTGTTAGCACTAGTAAGACTTTTATGATAAAGTTCCCAATTAAAAAGCCAAATCAAGCACAGAGTCAAAACATAGTTTTCCTTAACTTATCATAGCTCTATCCTAAGCCAACTATAAATTAAAAATTCAGGTGTTGATCCCATTAAGACATGTATCTTATAAGATCAAGAATTAATCATCTCCCTTATGAATAGCAAACTTATGATTAAGGCTAACAAAGCCCCTTCAATTAAAAAAAAAAAAAGACTACGCTTGAATCATGGATTCAACTGCAAGAGTGAACGCCAAAAAGGTTCAGTTTGCATAAACAGACTAGTGAATCACAATGAATGATTAACTATGTAAATAACTACAGATAACATTAGAACAAGTCATTTAAACTCCGAACCTGTACTATGATGCTGTGATATAATTGGTGATATGTTATCCAAAAAGCTTGATCTTTCAAAGGCTAAATAATTGATTTATGGTTCAGCATTTCATAGTAAAATTTATATGAAACGCCATAGAAAATCTGAAAAACATGAGACTTCAAAAGCAAATCAGCTTCAACAAAGTTCCAATTCATAAAATTCGGATTGGATTCATGCTTAAGTTTGTAAGCTGGCCAAACTACTACAACACTCTCTATACAAGAGATCAATGGAGACCCTGGTACCCATTGGATTCTTGGAAGGTAAGAAGCCGTGACAAACCAACAATGGTCGGTCCAAAGCCCGGATAAATAAGGAGAGTTGTGTTAAGTTGTCAGTCAGCATTAAAACTATGACAAATATTCAATGAATGGATTCATTAAACTATTGTGCTAATGCTAGGTTGTTCCCCGGAAGGAACGCGTTACAGGTACTAACTCTGCAACGCGATTCTTGTATATTTAGCACTATACCCGAGTTCTGGAGACGTAGCGGTCCTTGCCGAAATTTTACTACATCTCCATGAGAACTTGGGTGCAGTGTTAAATAGGCAAGAATTCTTACACCATAGGTTGGATAAGAACACATATAATAGGGAAACTAATAATCTAAGATTTAGAATATGAAACCCTCACTGGTAAATTAATGGAGGTAGTAGATACGATAATTAGGAGAAGAATTAGTTTTTTAAGTATACAAGAGACAAAATGGATAGGCGAGAAGGCAAAACTGATAGAGAACTCAAGTTTTAAGTTATGGTAGAAAGAGTAAAGCAAGAAATGAAGTGGGGCATTGTTCTAGATAGTTTTTTAAAGAATGAAGTTGTTGGAGTAGTTAGAAAGAGAGATAGAATTATAGCCCTTAAGATAATAGTGGCGAAATAAACTATGAACATAATTAGCGTATATGCACCGCAAGTAACATTAGATAAAGCTGTCAAAGCAAGGTTTTAGGACGACTTAGATGAAATATTATAAAACATTCCGCCAAATGAAATGATTTTAGTAGGAGGTGATCTAAATAGGCATGTCGGAGTAAAAAATGAAGAATATGAGATGGTATACGGGGGTTATGAGTTTAGAACGAGAAATGAGGAAGAAAAAACTATATTAGATTTTGCGATAGCATATGACCTTATATTAGCTAATACGTTTTTTAAACAAAGAGAAGAACACTTAGCCATGTTCATAAGTGGAAATAATAAATCACAAATTAACTTTCTTATGGTTAGGAAGACGGATAGAAAGATGTGTAAATATTGTAAGGTCATCCCTGGAAAAAGCTTAACTACTCAACATTGGTTAGTAAGTATCAATAAAAAGAAAATTTATATGACTTCTAGAATTAGGTGGTGGAAGTTAAAAGATGGGAAGGTAGAAGTACAAGCATTAGGTGAAATATATGATGATTCTAATACGACATGGGATAAGATAGTATCAAAGTTGAAAATCATAGCTAAGAGTGTATTCGGTGAGCCAAAGGACAAGCACCACTAAAGAATTTTGGTGGTGAAATAAAAAAGTACAAGAGAAAGTGAAGGAAAAACAAATAGTTTATAAGGAATTATATATTTATAAGAATGAGAAAAACTTAAAAAAATATACAGTAATCAAGAAAAAAGCTAAGAGAGCAGTGAATGAAGTAAAGAATGAAATTTTTGAATGATTATATAAAATTGTATAGAAAAGATGATGAAAGAGATATTTATAGAATAGCTAAAGTGAGAGAGAAGACAAGAAATCTTATCCAAATAAAATGTATTAAAGATAAATGTAATAGAGTACTAATAAACGATGGAGAAATAAAAGAGCAATGGAAGACGTATTTTAATCAACTTTTTAATGAAGGTTTAGATGATCAACTTAAGTAATTTAGATAGGTTAAATGAGCATAGAAATTTAAATTTTTATTGTTGAATTCAAACTTCAGAAGTAGAACAAACTTTAAATAGGAAAAAGCAACCCGGTGATATTCCGATGGAGGTATGGAAGTGCCTAATGAAACAAGGTATTGAATAACTTATAAAATTATTTAACATGATATTGAAAAAGAAAAAATATTTGATCAATGGAGGATAAGTACTATAATTCCCTTATATAAGAACAAGAGAGACGTACAAAATTATGCAAACTATAGGGGTATTAATCTAATGAGTCATACCATGAAATTTTGGGAAAAAGTAATTAAAAAAATATTACCGAAAATCAATTTGGATTCATGCTTGAAAGGTCGACAATAGAAGATGTATAGGTCGACAATAGAAATTATACATCTTCTTAGACAATTAATTGAAAAAATATTTGGAGTAAAAACAATATCTACACATGGTATTCATTAACTTAAAAAAGCTTATGATAGAGTCCAAGAGAAATTATATGGAGAATTCTAGAAAAGTTAGGTGTTAGTTTAACATATATTGAACTAATTAAGGATATCTACGAGGATGTAAAAACCAAAGTAAAGACTTCAGGCGGTGTAATTGAAGCATTTCTAATAAAGATAAGGTTACATTAAGGATAAGCTCTAAATTCCTATCTTTTTACACTAATTATGGACTAATTCACTACACACATTCAAGACACAGTGCATGTTATTTGCAGTTGATATTATTTTGGTAGATGAAACACGTAAATGCTAAACTAGAATCTTAGCGGGAAACACTCGAAGGAAAAAGTGTTAGTCTTAATAAAATAAACACAAAATATATGAAATTCAAGTTTAGCAATATTAAACATAATGAGACAATTGTTAAGATAGGAGATGACGAATTGCCCGAAACCGAGAGCTTTAAATATTTAGGATTATTTCGCAAAATGATGGAAGGATTAAGAAAGATGTCTTACCTACAATACAAGCAGGATAGTTGAAATGGAAGAGAACGTGGGGTGTTTTATATAACCGTAAAGTACCCCTAAAACTTAAAGAAAAATTCTACAAAACAGCAGTTAAACCTACTATGTTATATGGAGTTAAATGTTGACTCGAGCAAATGGGCAGAAGATAAGAGTTGTAGAAAGGAGGATATTAAGGTAGATGTGTGGACATACAAGAATAGACAGAATAAGAAAAGAAAGCATTGGAGAGAAAGTCGGAGTTGCATCTATTGAGGGAAAACTCGGAGAGACATATTTAAGATAATACGGGCATGTACTTAGATGATCAATAAATGCTCAAGTTAGACGATGTAAAATTATGACACACGCATATCAAACGAGAAGGAAGACCAAAAAAGACTTGATTAGCAACAATAAAATAAGATAAAATTTATTTAAGTATAAATGATGATATAGTAAAAGATAGAGCTCAATGGCATAATAAGATCCATATAGCCGACCCCACCTAGTTGGATAAGGCTTGGTTGTTGTTGTTGTAGTATGAGTTAACAAATTGTGTTCAATCATAATAAGGACCTCTTATGTTTCATCAAATATCATATATAAAACAAGAAAAGATATTAGAGCTAGAAGTTAGATAAGCAGCGCATACTATACTAACACAATATCAGTGATGGGATATTATTTTCGTTATCAAGTTATATAACTGCTAAAAAACATATATTACTGTAGACATCAGATATGTTATTGTATAAATCATATATGTTACTGTAGTAATCATAAATAACATTAAATCGGCAAACATCATTTGATAAAATTAAATCATTAATTAATAGTGCAAATTACAAGGCTTATTTGGGACCTAAATCACATCTAAATAAGGATTAGAAGATTTCTCTTAATCAATAGAAATTTAACTCAATTGACGCTATTAGAGAGAGATGAGGCACTCAATCCAGCTAGTGGTAGTTTACAGAGAGTAGCAAGGTTAAATAATAGATCTGATGACAATCACAAATATTGGCGAGTTTAGAAATTTAAGTTGGAATTCAAGAGAGGCAAAGAAAGCCTCGCCCCCTCTCATGTGCATGTTTACTAGAAATAAAGTTAGGATAGGCAAAAAGTATGTTAATCCTTGAGTTTTCTAAATCAACAAAATTGTGCATTTTTGCTATCAATTTGGCAGATTTCAATCATTTTCATCTAATTTCTAATAAGATCTAACTCATTTCAAAGTAATTTCTTCAAATCCTTTTTTTTATTTCTCTGACAATCTCGGTGACTAACCACTTTCTAGGGAATAATCAGGCCGGCCTTTGCTGATACTAATCCAGCTCAAGCAACACATATCGGTATTGGTGCATTGTGTCCATAGTCTATAATACAAGTTAATATCTATAACCACTAATCTATATAGTGGCATCGTGCATCATTTAGACTTCAAATTCAATATTTTGAAAACTATGGCCCACAAACATAAGACAGAATTTATCAAGTCACTAATAAAAAGTAACTTAGAACATAATATAAAATTGATTTAAGATACCATGGGCATCAAATGGACTTCAACAATAACAATAAACATGAAAGAGTCACGGAATCATATACAATGGTGAGATTTTAGCTATTAACTGTGCTCCTACATAAGGCTGGTAGGGAATTATCATTTATTATATCAATTATCATGTTTAGTGATATTTTTTTTACTTTCAGAATTAGATTTAGCTACAATTGTTTTAAATATTTTAGAATTAAGTATTTTGAATTGTTTAGGAACCCACTAACCTGCATCATGAATGCTCAAACTTTTAATCTCACTGGCATATAGAAAGTTATGGTAAAGAAGGGAAGTAACCATTTCATCCAAAGGCTTGGACTCCTAAGTTTTCCACTAAAAATTACAGATAAATGCGTACTCAAAGCTCACTAAAAAGTATATCAAAAGGATAGCCATCCCTCAAGCCAGATGAATATGTCAGTATTTTCGTGCAATGGGTAGAAATGATGAATTGACAACTGGACTATTTTTAGTGCAAGAGAAATACATACAGCGTCATGAGGCAAAAAATAAGAACTCATAACATGCAGAGTCATCAATTTTGACAGACCAAAACTTATATAGAAACCCTCTTAAGGAACAGCACAAAATAGACTACTATAACAAGAGCGATCAGAAAATAATCATATTAATCATCACACCTGAGAGAACTGAGATACAAGCTTTCCCCATGCAACGGCCCTTGTTGCTGCTGCTCCTTCCGCATTTTTCGTCAGCAGATCCAACTGCGGTGGACACTCTACATGCAGGAAAAATCAATCAAAGTTGAACAGTTCAAACTCAAACCCTAAATAAAGGATCTATATCTTTGTAGAAAACAAGCCATAAAGAAACGGTGGAGGAGCCAAAAAAAAAAGCCGACATCATACCTTGAACGGGTAATTCAATATGGTTATCCACTTCCAGGTCCACCGCTAGAGCCTCACCAGGCGAATCCGCTAAGGTTATCCCATCTCCACGAGCCGACAACTCCTCGCGATTCACCTGCTGCTTCTCCCTCGGCGGCAGCGCCTCTACCTGAAATATTCCGACAAAGCCCCAGCCGAGGTAGATCAGAATCCTTGCAAAAGGCCGTGCAAAAAGGAGATCGACATCGGAAGGGGGAAGAGATTGCACCTTCGGGCGCTTTGCGCTGGCGGGAGCCGCCGCCGACGAGGAAGACGATGGAGATGGGCATCGCTTGGCAGCAGCCGCGGCTGAGCTCCGTCTCGTCTCGACCATCTCCGCCCCTCGCTAACCCTCTCCTTCACTGATCCGATCCAAAAGCACCACTCCGGAGAGAGAAAGAGCGGAGAGAAAGAGAGAGAGAGAGGGCCGAGAACCGAGAAGCTTATTAATATAAACACCGCCATCTAATTAATCAACTCGCAATGTTTATCTTTAGAAGATTCAATAAATTATTTAATTATATTAATGCTATAATAATACAGGTCAGGAGAATAATTAGTGTGAGAATAAAGATTGGTAAAATATTTATTTCGGTACGAATATGGAAAACGGTAAAATAAGGAATTCAGCAGGGAAAAACGGAATTCAAGGAAGAAAATTTACATACTAATTTAATTTTCCCAAAATACTTTAATAAAAAAAACCGTGTTTGGAAATTCAAAGTGGCTTTACAAATTAGGAAAATTTAGTAAGAATTTTTCTTTGCTTTTTTTAAATGAAAATTTTATTAATTATTTTTTAAGAAAGTATTCTTACCATACTTGACATGGGTACGCAAAGTTTTTTTAGTTCTGTATTATTATTTATTTTTTTATTTATTATATATACAAAATTATTAGTCGATCTTTTCCTTAGGGGTGGCTACTAATTTAATTTTCCCAAAATATTTTAATAAAAAAAACCGTGTTTGGAAATTCAAAGTGGCTTTACAAATTAGGAAAATTTAGTAAGAATTTTTCTTTGC
>JBBMJZ010000075.1:17172361-17197899 GCA_037833815.1 Zingiber zerumbet
CTTGTTGTACCTGTGTCCTGCACACTCACAATGCATATCAAATACATCAATAAACCTAACTTAAACTTTTGTCCAAACATCAAAACCTAGGGTCACTAGATTGCTCCAACAAGACTCTCAACCGAAATACTGTAGACAAGTAAGAAAAGGTTAGTGCCGATCGGAGGTAAATTAAGAAAGTGCATCAGAGGGAACACTTACCTTAGTAGACATTTAGGTGTGGCTGTTCGCCAGCGCGCACAAGGGGCGTCATCGCCACACGGGCTCGAGAGTCCTCCCAGATCTTAGCGAGCGGCCCCTGGATGCTTGGGGCCTCGAGATTTGGCGCTTGGCTCGCTGTATTCTTCAGTTGACAGATAGAGGATCGCCGTTATGTGGCATTGGACGCTCGGGGTTGATTGTGCTAAGGTCGCTCGGCCAGACGAGCGTGAAGCGGATGCCGAACGGATGCCGGACTTTTGGCCCTTCGAAGGCTTCGAAGGTGGTGGCATGAAAGCCATGGGTGGGGCGACGAGAGTCCCCTACGACAACTCAGCTAGAGAGGGTGTCCGATCAGACGAGGTAGCCGCCGTAGTCTCCGAGATGGGAGTAGGGGTCAAAGTCTTGACCCGCTCAGCGATCCTCACCGCCGAGGAAGCGGTGCATGAGGACTCCGTCCGACGCCTCTTGCGCGTCAAAAGTGGTTCCCCTAAGGAGGTTGAACCCTCGACCTGAGTGATAGAGAGTCGCTCGGATGGGGGATGTGATCAGCTGGTCGCCCCATCGCTGGGCGTTCGGCTGGTTACCCCTCCGCTTACCAGGACAGGGTCGCCTCGCTCTCGTCGAGCGGATCTTTTTACGAGCTGACCGGCTGAAGGTCGCGGCTCGCCAGTTCTTCAACAGCAGCCGCATTGATCGCGGCGTCCTTAAGCTTCGCTTTATCGAACAGACGCACATGCAACATGACTTCGGCTGCAAAAGAGGAAGAGAAATCAGTTAGCATCAAAGGAGAAGAGTGCAGTAGTTTCATACCTAGGCTGGTCGGGAGCCAGGTGCAGATCGGACTTAGGCCGAAGATGTAGAAGACAACTTCAAGCAACAACTTGCGGATGTCATACTTCTGACCGGCCAACATCGATGTGACGTTCAGGTAGTCCGACCGGCTCTTGTACTGTTTAAGGGGAGGCTGAGGCACCAATTCGAGCTACCAGTGGGTCGGGAAGTCTGGCCGCTCGGGAAGGTGCAAGAAGAAAAAAATACTCTTTCCAGTGCTTGTTGGAAGTCGACATATTGTCGAAGAAAACTAAACCGACCCGAGACTGGAAAAGGAAAGTCCCCGGCTTGAACTGCTTAGGGTAATAAAAATAATGGAAGACCCGGGGAATGAAAGGGATGTTGTGCAGACGGAACAAAACAACAACGCCGCACAACAAGCAGAAGGAGTTCGACACAAGTTGAGGAAGGGAAATACGAAAGTATTTACAAACTGCGGGAATAAAGGGATGAATAGGGAACCGCAGACCGGCGATGAAATGATCCCTGAACAGACAGATGCAGCCGATTGGTGGAGAATTCGGCCGATCGGAAGGAGAGGGAAGAACGATTTTAGGGTCAGAAGGAATTTCAAAGGCATCTCGCAAACTCTCAGCGTCGCCTCCATCGAACCTAGACTTCATGGATGTATACCAGAGCCCAGGGATGGAGGCCGACAACTGTGAAGAACTTGTCATTGCAATAGAGAAAGAAAACAACGAGAAAAGTCGGTCGAAGGAAAGAAATACGATCAAAAGAGGACAAAAGCTACTGAAATATCACCGGAAAAAAAAAAAGAAATGCCGAAAAAGATCGAAGATAGATGCGATTGGGAAGGAAGCTTACTAGAATGAGGTCACCGGAGAAGCAAGGAAAGAGGAACGTCGCACAAGAGCACAGACAGCATCGCCGGAGAGCTCGAAGACAAAGTGTGTGAAGGAGACGACGCAGGAGGCTTATAAGCCTCGAGTTCGGCCGACCGGAGTTGTCCGATCTAGGTCACGGAAACCTAGGCGAGGATCGAGCCGTTGATTTTGAACCGTCAGACATCCCATCGTCAGTGGATATCCGCCTGTCACATCTGGCGTACGGTGGCAGTGGGCGAGACACGTGGCACCTCACCACGGGTCAGCATTTAATGAGCGCAATTAACAGGCATGGGGCGCTCTCAGCCTTAATGTAAAGAGATTTACACAATTCCCTAGAAATTCGGGTGATGTAAGCACTGATCGCGCTCATCCAGAGAAGCCAAAGGAAAATTTTCCAAGTACAAATACTTGTCGTGCCGATCGGCCTAAGGGATTAGAACTACGACCGATCGACAATCTTCAGCAACCCGACCGGCAAGGCGCGGTCACATAGTAGGCCGCTAGGCCACATTATTCCGATCGGAGTCCAGGGAAGGTCAACAACCGATCGGGAGAAAAGCTTCACAGATAATTTTATCCAGTCAGTCAGACTTGCAGCCTCCTTCGACTAGACTTGAGGGGGAGACATGTGATACGGTGATAAGGAGAGGCCCCACCCCGAACGGGGTAGCGGCTATGGTGGAAGTCAAAGTCAAGGCGGTCAACGCTCCGACATCATCGGTCGATCGAGCGAGAGAGTCGCCCGACCGAGAAGAGAAAGGCCCGATCTGACATCAACTCTAGCTCGGCAACTCGCCTATCACCCGACGCTCAATAAAAGAACAAATGCCAAGTATATGCAGAAGTCAGGCCGAGCGGCTATCCCGCTCGACCTTATAACGCTACTCGGAACAGAATAGTGAAGCAGAGTTATGGCCGAACGGATTCCGCCCGCAGCAGAACAGATTCCTCCCGCAGCCAAGCGGACGGGTGACAATTCATATAACCAGATTCCGCCCGAGCGGACAGTGGATACCCTAGCCGAGCGGCTATCTCGCTTGGCCCAGAAATAGACACAGCATGCTAACTTACGACATCGTTTTGAGAGCTAGTGCCGCTGACAGGTGGCATGGTCAGACAGAAGATCGTACGACATGCGGCATGGTCAGACAGAAGATCGTACGACAGAAGCTTCCACTATCACTTCAGAGATATGCTCGGTCCATTAAGGTACTGTGTCAGAGACACTTTACTGACACGTCTTTTTAGGAAAAACTTGGGAACACATGCTCGCTTTGGGAAGCGTGCACGTGCACTGCAAGAGCTCTATATAAAGGGGGTACAAGCTTTAGCGGAGGTATGCGCAATACATTGTTGTTGTTAATGTTCACTTTGCTCCGCTTGCTTTCATCTTCATCGACGGTCACTGATTTGAACTTCGGAGGGTCAACTTCGAGGACCCCTTCTCTAGCTCGGCACTGACGTAGTCTGTGTTGCAAGTCCGAGCAGAGTCCACGCACGGTCAGTAGGAGCGTCATATCCTCAGCATCCGTCTTTTCGACTTTCGGACATGATCACTACACAAGACACTTTTATATTAAAAAAATAATTTAATAATTTGATCAAAATTATTTTTTGCTACAAAAGTTTAATAGTTATTAAATGGTTTTAACATTTTTAAAGAGATGTTGATCAAATTTAAGATAGATAATTATTAAATATAAAAATACTCTACTTATAATATTTTTATTAAATTGAATTTAAAATAAAAAAACACTATTTTAATAATGATAACGATAACATTGAAGCTACTACCCATTATAACTACTCTTTTTCTTCTTCTACTACTACTACTACCACCACCAACTACTCTACTACTAAATAACGTTAAAATAATATAACTGTAATGAATAAGAGGTGGTTTTTATTTATTTTTGTCCAATATTTATTAAGTTCTAGGTGCACTTCAACCTTGCTTTTGTTGTCGCCTTTTAAAAGTTACCTGTGTTCATGCTCCACCAAATGAGCACAAGGTTGAAAATTCAGAAGAATAATGTTTGTAGGGACTATTTTATGCATTTAAATTTAATATAATGGTCGATAAGTTAAAATGGAAAAAAAAAAATATATAGTTAATGGAGGGGATAAGTACTCTGCTTAACTAGTAAGTATGTACAGACGTTACGTGTGTAATATAATACCTAAGAATGTGAACATGTGTGTAATATAATACATGAATATATATAAAAGTTGAAAAAAAGTATGTTTTCTAATGTCGTTGATCAAATATATTTATAAATAATTTTCTATCCACAGTGTTGTCAATCCTAAGATGTTGGACTAAAAAGATTCTAAATTCCTAATTGATTAATAAGAACAACTCTTAATAATACGCTGCAGTAAAGTTTCGAACTTTAAATTCTTGATTGATTAATGAGAAAAAAAAACCCAATAATATACCTCACCTGAATCTTGAACTTCTGAATAATACACTAGCTGAGTCTTGAATTTTAGATCCCTGATTGATGCGTCTGTGGAAATTACTAATATACCTTAGGATTATTTTCGGTGTGAATAGAAAAAAAGATATTTAACATATTTCATATTGGGCTTCACAAAAGTTAGTAAAGGGTTTAGATTCTTAATAAAATAATAATAAGATATATAAAAGTATATAAACTATAAAAGTATTAAACTAATAAGCTATACCATAAAACTTTATAAAAGAATAAAAAAATAAAAAAGAGACTACGATGACCGAAAACTAATTTAGACTTATGTATGAAAGGTCGACAACAGAAGTTATACATTTTCTAATGTAACTAATTGAAAAGTATTGAGAACAAAAATAAGACTTAAATATAGTATTATTGACTTCGAAAAATTTATAATAAAATTTTAAGAAAAATTATATAAAAAATCTAAAAAATAAGAAATGTTAGTTTAGCGTATTTTAAACTAATTAAGCATATGCATAAAAACATAATGACAAGAATGAAGGCAACATTTTACACTAATTATGGACGAACTCACTAAATATATCCAAGATAAGGTAAAGTGATGCTTGTTGTTAGTAAAGAATAAATATCTTCTCAAGGTGGGGAAAAGAACTTGCTAATTCTCCTTTTTAATAAAAGACAAGTTTCCTGATTCTTGTATACTAGAAGTCTAATTTAACTAACTAATCTAATAATTAATTCATATCTATAAATTAATCAAACCTATCCGATCATGTATTTCGTAATACATAATTCATCTTTTTAGGCCCATGATTTTTAATTGATACCCCTTTTCTGATTATACAGTAAAAGGTTTCGTTTCAAAAGAATGAATATAAGTTTTTTGATCTCGAAACTTGATTCGTTACTTAAAGTGGATTTCTCCCCTTCAATTGGTCTTTTTTCACGAAAAGAAGACATGAGTTAAGAAATCGAGTCTTTCCTTAAGATTTCGAATAGCTACTCTGAATTCAAGTTGATTATGTTTCACTTCTTCCTCGAAAAAAGACAATCAAACAATTCTCAATCATGGTCCTTGTGGATCGAATCATCCGTATAGGATAAAAAAAGAAACTCCAGATATTTGCTATCTTTCTCTTTGAATGAGATCTCAATTCCTGCTACGGTTTTATTAGATATCTTACAACTAGATGCTTGTTGTTTGCAAATAATATTATTTTGGTAGATGAAATATGTAAGGAAGTAAATGCTACAAGTGAAAGATTTTAAACTCAGTAAGGTAAAGAGAGAATATATTGACTTTAAGTTAAATAATATTAAATAAAATGAAATAATTGTTAAAATCAAAAATAATGAGTTGTCAATAACAGAGAATTTTAAATATTTATAATCATTTTTGTAAAAGGATGGAGAGATTGAGAGAGATATCTTATATAAAATACAAACATGATAGTTGAAATGGAGGAGAGCATTGAGTATTTTTTATAATTATAAAATACCTCTAAAACTAAAAGAAAAGTTTAACAAAATGACGATTAGACATACTAAGTTATATGAAGCTAAATATTGAACTATGACTACATTAGCAGAAGATGAGAGTTACAGAAAAGAGCATGTTAAGATAGATGTCCGGAGATATAAGAAATAAAAATATTATAGAGAAGTCAGGTTGCACTTATTAAAGAAGAAATCTAAGAGATACGTTGAACATGGTATGAACAAGCATGTATACGACCAATATATGCTTTATTTAAGCGATCTAAAATTATGACAAATATGTACATTAAACAAGAAATAAGTTGACCAAAGAAGACTTGATTAATAATAATAAAATAAGAAAAAAATTATTTAAATATAAATGATAATATAGTAGGAGATATAACTCAATGATATAGAAGGATCTATATAATCAATTCTACCTCGTGGAATAAAATTTAATTGTTATTGTTGGTAGATACATGTTTATATCTATCTATGTAGATATAGTTAAGCATTCTATAGGTATATTCTTATTACTATTATTTTTCAAACAAAGACCAAAGTAAAATAAAAAGAAAAAGAAATTGAAATAGTGAAAAGCAGCCATATGAAGAAATAATTAGCAAGTTTTCTTAACTTACTACCATTACTGATGTGCAAATTCTAGAAAAAACGATGATTATGGCCATATGTATACAAAAGTGAAGTTCAAGATAATAAACAGTACAGATTCGAAAAGCTCAGAATCTCATGTAAGATACTGACATTTCTCGCGGATCTCAAAATGAATATCATCAACTAGTCAACTTGGTTCATCGAAGACTCACCAGTGCTGTTCATGTTGAAGGACTTTGCTCTTCGTTAGTTTCACCAGTTTCTTCAGAAGCCTTGGAATCAGAAACTGCTTCAGTCGATGTTTCGCTAGCCTTGTGCTCTTGCATTTCTGTATCAGCAATTGTAGCATCTTCAACAGTCTCTGCATCGGTCATTTCTTCATCGCGGTCACCTGCAGCAGGCTCAACTCCATTTGAGATAGGAATAGGTTTCTCATTGGGTGTCTCATTTCCACTGCCAGGTTCATGTTTCTTCCCCAGAACCCCAGGATAGGGCTCAGTGCACTTACTTAAGGTGGATGTCACCAACAAATTCTACAGTCAGGCGAGTCACTGAGATTAGAAGATAATAACACTAGGAACAGTCGAAGTAGCAGGGTGCTAAAAATGGTAAAAATGCAAATTTTCTTACCATCACATTCTAAATTCGATCAACGAAAAAATATGCATATGCAGAACAATATAAATGGAAAGGACAAAAAAACGTGAGTCCTAGCAATTTCATCAATTACATGGATTTGATTCCCCTCTTGAAACTGTCTGTCAATCATTTTTAACCCATTTATTTTTATTTCATATCTATTTGCTGACGCTAAAACATATTTCGAACACAATTGTTGAAATGGAGGAGAGCGTCAACTGTTCTTTATGATCCTAAAGTACTTTTAAGACTTAAAGGAAAGTTTTACAAAATGACGATTAGACTTTCTATGTTATATGAAATTGAATGTTAGGGTATAACTCAAACACATAAGCAAAAGATGAGAGTTACGAGAATGTTAAGATATATGTGCGGATATACAAGGATGGACAGATAAGAAATGAAAATATTAAAGAGAAAATCATAGTTGCATCTATTGAAGGAAAATTACAGGAGAC
Organism: Zingiber zerumbet; assembly: GCA_037833815.1. Classification (NCBI taxonomy): domain Eukaryota; kingdom Viridiplantae; phylum Streptophyta; class Magnoliopsida; order Zingiberales; family Zingiberaceae; genus Zingiber; species Zingiber zerumbet. The sequence goes on from JBBMJZ010000075.1 coordinate 17,179,871, forward strand.
ACTTTTAAGATAGTACCTACATGTACTTCAACGATCAATAAATGCTCTAGTTAAACGATGTGAATCTATGACAAATATGCAAATCAAAAGAGGAAAAAGAAAACCAAAAAAAAGATTTGGTTAGAAATAATAAAGCACAATAAAATTTATTTAAATATAAATGATGATAAAATAGGAGATAGAGTCCAATGGCATAGAAGGATTCATATAGTCGATCCCACCTAGTGGAATAAGACTTGGTTATTGTTGGTTAGTCTCACTGTTATCCCACAAATCCACTTACTAATCAGAATTTTTGTTACACAACCATCTTTTTTAGTATATGTTGTCGATTACTTAGCTATTTTTGCATAATAAAGTGGAGATCAGAAAAGACACTAAATATAGCAATAGCAAGAGAGATTTATTCCTAATCATAGTTATCCAACAACAGAACATTCAGATTTATGCTCACAGCCACAACAAAAATTTTGTCCACGAACCTTCTCCAAGGCCAGGGCAAGCTTTGAAAGATTTGAATACGTATCTTTTGGTACCAAAAGGATCTGTTCAAAAAAAAATGTATTTCTTGTTTAAAAGAATTCACATGATAGACGAAATGTGATTTTGGGAAAAAAAAAAGCTCCATAGAATGTCTGATTAAATTTGAAACCAAAAAGAAAAAGAAAAATACATGGAAGACAAGTTACCTCACAGAGCCTTTGCAACGTGAAAGGAGGGCCTTCAGTAAAACTAAGAAGGGCTGCAAGCAAATATAACAATTAGCTGCAAATATCAAACTGACGTCGAAAGACATAATTATCATACCAATACTGGATGGCAAAGATGGACAAGATGCATGGAAAAAGAGAAAAGAAACAAACACAGAAAAGAACAGGCATCCACTAACCTCAGCTTGTTTTTTTTTTTTTTTGTTAAACAAAAGAGAAAAATACCCAATTTTTAATCTCACTTGTAGCAGTGTCTTAGATTATGTTACCCGTCAAATTGTTAGATTCTGCCCCTGCGACCCATTTTCTTCTTTTAACAGAAATCTGTTTTCCATAGTAGCCAATGAACCAATGAAAGTTTCACTAATGAATCAGACAAGTAATCTATAATTTGACCATATTTTTCGAGATTCACATTTCAAAATCAATTAAAAAAGTCAAGGCTAATTCTTATAGATACAGCTTCTGAATAATTTATGATAATCAAAAGTTAATAAAGGATGGTCCAGTGCACGAAGCACCAACCAATGCAGAGTCCCAGAAAAGGGTCTATTGTACGTACCCTTATTTTGCTTTGCAAGGGGTTGTTTCCGAGACTTGAACCCGTAACCTCTAGGTCACATGGCAACAACTTTACCATTGCGCCAAGGCTCCCCATCAATACTCAAAACTCAAAAGTTTATCAAGATTATAATTACTCTTATTTTCATCTAATGAAAAGGACTTAATACACTAGAGATTTTCAAAATTGTTGGAAATCTAGCAAAATAGAAGGCATTCTTAAAATTGTTGACAGTACATGTATAAAAAAGGGAGCAAAAATAGACGAAATGAACCCATGTCCAATCAGTTGTATCCCTTCAATGAAGCAAGCAAAAGAATTTTTTTATGATGAGGTTTGAGGACATCACTCATGGTGTACAATGGTGACACCTTGGCTTGTGGTCTATGATGCTTTTATGTAGGTCCCTCGCAACATCTCCTTCCTCTGCTCTTTCACCCTTCTCTTTTGCCCGCTCGCCACACTCGCTGATACTAACACCTAGCATGCTGACACATATCGAGACTGCAAAGCTGTGACTTAACTTGAAATTTTAAGCCTCACTTCATGTACAACTTGTGAGTGTATTTCTCTTGACAGAAACACTAGGGAAAGAGAAGATGCCTAGGGAAATAATGGTAAAACCAACCTCTCCCTCTACTTCCACATTTCCATGAATAGAAGCATAGGAGGGAAGGAAAATGGGAATCAAATTACCCACTTTCCCATTTTTAGATTCCACCCAAGTCCGGCAGAAAGCCCAAAATTTTCAAATGTTGGATAAATTCTCACAAGGTGAAAAGTGAGACCCATTGTCACTTAGGAAATCAATAATTAACCCTAATTTTTTAAATTTGGTATGACATTATTATTCCTTTAAGTTACCAACTAATTTGTGTAGAGGTTCAAGGTAGGAAATAACTATACCAAAACAAGATATCAATATTGCCAACAAAACACCTCCAACCCAACCCAACTTAAATTGTGCGTATTTATATATGTATGTTACACATGAGTACATGGATGACTATCGTTGAAACCATTACTAGTAATAACCATCCATGATGTTGATCAGATTAAAAGATCAACATGTCTTCCAATAAATAAAACTATTGCGGATAAGATTAAAATTATTTTTCTTTATTGTATTCCTCGGGATCCTGCATTGGCAGGAGCTTCGTGCACTAGGTTGCCTTTTTTATATATATATTTATTTTATTTCAATAATGTTGATTGGTTCTCTCTAAATGTCTTCCAGAAAATAAAACTATTGTATCTTCATTAGTATCATATGTAATCAAGTAAAATGGTACACAATAACATAAAAACAAATCCAACAATTAGAACAAATAAATATAGAAATCCAGCGCATATTTATATATGTATGTTACACACAAGTACATGGATGACTATCATTCAAACCATTACTAGTAATAACCATCCATGATGTTGATCAGATTAAAAGATCAACACATGTCTTCCAAAAAATAAAATTACTGTGGATCAGATTAAAATTATTTTTATTTATTACATTTCCCGGGGATTTGGCATTGGCGGGAGTTTTGTGTACCGGGCTACGCTTTTTATATATATATTTCTTTTATTTCAATAATGTGGATTGGCTCTCTCTAAATGTCTTCCAAAAAATAAAACTATTGCATCTTCATTAGTATCATATGTAATCAAGTAAAATGGTGCACATTAACATAAAAACAAATCCAATAATTAGAACAAATAGATAGAGAAATCCAGCATGAGAATCTACATCAAGATAAGTAACATAAGGGGAAAAAAAAAACAAAATTCAAGTGGATACTAGCAAATGGTGTATTGAATACATGTTCTTGAGTTTACCTTCATCTAGACGTCTCACCAACTCTTGATATGTTTCTCCCACTAAAGAACTCTTCTGCGGCCCACCACTATTGTCCGTTTGTGCTTCATTATATTCTGCCAAGACCTTGAATATTTCATTCAAGCATGCATTAGTACGTATATATTCTTCATCAAAACTGTATGAAGATCACATATACCATATATATTGTCAAGGATAGTATCAGAATGAAGAGATATAAGAAAATGACAGCACATGATGAATTGATGATAATAGAATTCTCAGTGTTAAAATAAATAGGACCAATGATTTTGTGAACATAGCTTTTCTCCAATTATTTTCTGATTGTGCGATGATCTGCTTTATCTTTGAGATTTATGAGCACAACATAAAGAATAAAAATGAAGGAATGAAATCAAGGAACATAAATTTTCTGCCAATCCAATAAAAAGCAGAAAATGGAAGAAGAGAACTGGCACCTGTGCTTGATGAAATAAAATAGAGCACTGCATTTTTTTGCTCAACTAATACGTTTCCTCTTTGAAACACAATGGACAAGAGTAAGGTTACTGAGACAAGGATGTGAGTCTCTTGTTTTATGTTCAATAAGTAATCAGGAAGTTAGAGTTGCTTTATTCTATAGAGTTGACATGTATGTCCTATCAACATTGTAGAAAATGCAGCTTGGTCAGAGGAATTGATGAGCCAGATCGTTGGTGATCTTTCACAATAGATTGCTCATCCTAACAACATTGAAATTTGCTACCAATTTGTGCACATCACACAAAGCACAAGTCCAAATACTTTAGCATACCTCTAACATACCTGCTTCATCCAAAAAGAAAGCAAGCCTCTCAGCATATCCCAGTCATGCCTATAAACCAATCAAAGAGCATAATCAGTTGATTAGTAGATATGAGTCAACTGTGATTTAATAGATAGGGTAGACATATAACTGAGTCTTTTTTTTACATGTACTATCTAGAGGTGAAAACTATAAACTAATTATTTTCAGGGCTTATTAACAAATCCTTTTTACCTTTTAGAGCTGATTAAGTTATGATCGAATAGAGATATGACACAACACGGTTCTTCCCTTGAACATTCACCCCGTTAAGAAAACATCGAAATCAAAGATAAGACAAAATAGAACTGCAGATAAGTTCAACTAAAAAAATCGCCAGTGTGGCATTTTTAAAAATCAATGGTAATTTATCAACATATTTCCTTGATATTTTTGAGCTCTTAACCTTATGAACTTTACTTAAACCTTTTACCCAACCACTTAACTATTTGTATCCATCCAAGTTTGTTTCATTTTGATAAGTTTTCCAATTTTTAAAGCTTATTTCTTGCAAACAAAAAGATTTTTGTATTTCATCACTGCAATAACTCTCTAATAGTTAGACACCTAACTTTGGGCCTGACAGGATTTTATGTTTCCCTATGGCTATTCTTATTTCCAACTTTAATCTCATCTTCCATCCAAGTTGACATGGTATTGATATCAATAATCATAAATTCCAAACTTCTTTCTCCATCCATATTATAAAAAGCCTCAGAGTTTTATCCTTTAAATTTTGCCAAATAGTTCTAAACCATTGAAATCACCATTTTCTTCTTTCATTTCCTTAAGACATATGCAGCAGCTTTCATCCGAAAAGGTTTTACTTGTCTTTTTATTTTAACCATAGTGTTATATTTATATCCCTTTCCAGTGAGGAATATATAGATCACAGAAAATAAAGAAATACAAAATCATGCTGCACTATTTCTCTTCCAAACTTTAGAACAGCAGCATTTCCAACTCTCAACTTCTAGAAAATTACTCTATAAATCTTATCTACCACAATCTTGCTTCTTTTCTATATTACCTCTTGTAGAATACAAGATCATGAATCAATATAATTCTTATATCACTACCTTTTTTTCTCATCCATTTTGTTTCTTGTAAGCATATTCTGCTTATTATCATCGTCATTATTGACTCTCTCTACAAATTTTTAGAGAAATGTTGTTCCCATGTTACAAATTGCTAACATATTAGGAATGGTATAATTGTCAAAATTGAGTACCCTAAGTTCTTGCATTAAGAATGAAGACTTCATGTAGAATCTTGAATTACAATGGGATCCAAAGGACTTACAATCTGATCCTGTGTTCTCTCTATTATGTTTCAAGGTAAGTTCTTAATCAATGTTTCAAGGTAAGTTCTCAATCCTAACTATCTTGGCATTTAAAAGCTGATCATATTTTAACTATAGAAGATCTAATAAAACTTTTGATTTTATTGAATTTTTCATAACTTTTCTGAGTAGAATATTCCTGTTTAACTTTGATCATTATCATCCATCTTACAGAAATTACTAAATGCTGTAACGGATTGCCTTATCAATACACATTTTTCTTTTATTTAGCACATGAACAATTTTAATTGTACTTATGAGGAATTAAATTTTGTGTTGTGCTAGTCGGCAATGGCAGAATTTACCATTCTGACAACCAACCGACATGAACATCGATACCGGCATTGTGAGGCCACCACAACCTCCGTGGGGTCATGGCAGGAGCGCAATATTTTTGTTTTAAAAAAAATCAGGTTAATTTTTTTTTTTAACAGGTAGTTATTTTCCCTTATTAATTTTAAACTGATCAAAATAAATTTAGTTTAAACCTACTTGATCCTGCCATGTTTAGTCGGTGGACTTAAGTTAACCTAAATTGACTTTTACTCCATAAGGATTAAATACTTCACGAGATAATATCAAAACTTAAACTCATCATTCAACATCTCAAAATATAAGTAAATATAAGCAATATATAGTGATCAAATATTAATAAAAATATTTCTAATTAATATATTTTATATTTAAAAAAGTATTGAAACCGTATTATTTCTTTTAGGATTTTATGTTCTATGATTCAATCTTTTGATATAATACCATAGACACAATGATTGTTCTTAGGAAGGGTCTCAATCCTAATAAGCAGCTTCTTTGTCCATATATATCTTCCCAAAATAATACAAGGATTCATTCTTATTCTGCTACACAGATGTCAGTCTGATGGATTGCTTTTGAGTGGCCACCTAGTCTACCCTTTACATATTGGGATGACAAGGCGGTGAAGGCACCTTACAACATTTTGAGATGATCGTCCAACAAGACAATCTAAAATGCATATGAGACTGTTAATATAGTTTGATGTTGGTTGCAATCAAACACAACCCCGATGGTGTTCAAAGTGTAAACATAATAGTATTCCACAGGAACATAATAAGCTGCACATTCTGTTTTCGTTCTAGGAACAGTTGCCTAGAATCATATCATACATTTTCTAGTTGAACAAAATGTCAACAGCATATGATATATTAACACAAACAGGGAAGTTAGTATAGAAATCAATCAGAATAAAAATACATGCCAGTATTGTCCCGTGTTTGCCATGACCTCCATTATATGTCTAATTTCTTCAATATTGACATCATGTTTAGACTCCGGCTTCCTAGAAAAAAAATATGACAAGGATTCAGGTTAATAAAGAGGACGCAATAAAACATGAAAATGCCCACTGATTTTTCTTAAACAAGATATGCCAAAGCAATGACAAAAGAAACAGAAAGTAGAGTTTTCACCTTCATCGGCAGCCAGGCAGATTATGAACACTTAGGTGTTGTTAGCTTCTTTAATATCATATACTCAACCCAACAACCAAGGATATGAAACACAACCTAATCAAGAACTGTTTTGTGGCAATATTTGTTTATGTGCTGTCAACTTGTCTAATATCAATTACTCTACCCAACAACCAAGAAGGAAAGACAACTAATTTTTGAACATCCCTCTCTAATACTCTAACTCATAAGTGAGAATGTGATATTATTCACAATATAGTAGAATCACAGTGATAAAGAAATTCCAGCCTGACTAGTGCATAAGTATAAGAACATCCAATGGACAATCTAAAGAATCAAACAGCAATCTAAAGAATCAAACTACATAAGGGAATTGGGAATAGAAAATATATCTGGAAAGTAAGCAATACTCTAGATATATTTCACAAGAGACACAAATTAGACTAAGAGCTTTACATATGTGTGACCATGTTTACCAAGCATAACGAGTTTATGGCACTTACAAGGGCGTACTAGAGGGAAGGACTATGTTCAAACTCTTTAATTTAATGATTTTAGTGATGGTAGCATTGTTCTTGTATGCCATGGAAAATAAGAACAGTAAGGCTGAATTGGGTAGATGGGGAAATATACGAAGTGAAGAGAAAGAAAACAATGTAGTGAAAATAAGAAGGCTAAGCCTCCTCCAGTTATAAGCAACACTTTCTTATCAGCAACAAGAGTAGTGGATAATGAGATACCTCAATGACCAGGAGAGGCACAGTCAAAGAAAAGAGATGGATTGTAGTCCCACTTAACAACAAAACCAGGACATCATATCCCATCTATTTGAGGTCATTTACATGAATCTTATCTAAACATCAACTTTATGCAATGCTATACCAGAACATGATGAAAAATATTGGAAGAAAATGTGATATACCTTGATGGAGATCGAACCTTGATAATTGGAAGAAAAAGAAACATGAACAAGACATAAGAACTATGAATAACAATTATCCTCCTTCACTCTTAATTATGCCTCATCTTATAACAATTTACCAGAATAATTTGTGATGACCGAGATTTTGAATATTCATGGCATTAAGCAACTCTGAGATCCAACAAGTGATGTATTCCAAAAGAACAACTGAGCATGATCCAGATCTGTACCATTATGACTACTTGAGTTTTCCCACTTCAATCCAAAAAGACTCAAATTTTGTCCAAATGAAAAATGCTACATCCTTAGGCTTAATTTAATTGTTATAGCTGTGCAGTCCATTTTGCCTATTGGGTGGCCTTTGCTGAGTTTAGTAGCTAAAAATGTCAAGGAAAAAAAATATAGAAACAGTTAATTAACAACACTAATCAACTTGTGATCTTCTATCTCAACCAGGTAATTCAAATTTTAACCGATCAAACTAGCTACTGTGTTAGTGTTCTCCATTCCTTCGAGTTTTTCTTATATACTCTTAACTTCTCCATGACTAGCAGCAACACAGACCAGCCTGACTTAACTTGCTAACAATAACTTGACAAATGACATCCCCTAAACTAAGTCAAAGCATAAGCATTAACTTACACGGAGTTACATGTTACCCTAAAGTGAATTAGAAGAAAACAAACTTTTCATCTATATTTATTCCTGCACATATATTTGCCTTTCTTCTATTATATGTCTATTTTGCTGAAATATGATCCTTTCACACGAATTCCTTCATAACAATACAGACAACAAACTAAATTTGAAACTAAAAGGAATGAAAATTTCCCCCTCTTCACTCAGTGGAATCATAGGCTGCATTCAAACTATAAGGAACTAAGCAACTAAAAATAGAATTGCAAAGAAGCTCTATATATGATCCAAAAATGCCCATGGAGCACATACAGGAAATATATACGCAACCAAATTTACAGACAATTCGTTCCTCATTCCATGTTTGTGAGGGATAAGTAGGAAAAGAGATAATGAAGGACACCTAGCCAATATACAGCAGTTACAGATCATTTGATGCACAAGTGTTATAGTAGCAAAAAGAGTTTTTTATGATAGAAAACAACAAAACCAGGTAGATAAGATGTCGCACTTACTCGAAATTTGAGTTTGGAGCATTCAAATGTTCTGCTGAATGTTCTACATCAGCAGAAGCCGTTACAAATTGTGAAGAATCTGAAATTGTATCCTCCATTGCAGGATTCGACATGGCTAAGAATTATAATGTTGGAACTTGTAAGAGGTAGCACAAAAATAAAATAAAATTTAATGGCTCGATAAAAGGCTCATCATATTGAATCTCAGAACCAAAACAGTAAGAAAATTAATCTATTCCACACGTTAAAAAATAAATAAAAAGAAACTATCCTTCAGAGAGAAACTATAGACTCACTTACAAGCCCCATAACAAGGGTGGGAAAAACAAAAATCAATATATTGTTTGCGAGTTCGAAGAATCAGCCGATCCTGATCCGGATTGGCCGATTTGAACTGGGATCGCCCGAGTTCAATCCGATTGTTCCCGAGATCTCGAGAAAATGACGAAAACTTAACAAACGTAGAAAAAAGGAGAAGAAATCGACATGTTTCACGAAACTAGGCAAAAATCAAAGATTTATGGCGAGATCTGTATAAATCGATCAAGAAGAAAGGAGATGCGAGAAGAAAGGAAGATGCGTAGGTAAAGGCAGGAAAAAGGAAGAGCGATTTACCTTCAAAGTAAGGAAGAATGGACGGAGGAGTGGAGGCGCAACTGAGGAGAGTTCAACGGCGGCGGGTTCGATAGGCGACGATTTTGCTCCGCAGGAATCACACGACGGAACCGTGGATTGGGCTGGCATGTTAATGGGCCGGGCAAGGAACACAGTCGTACGGAGTCCAGCCCGTGGGAAGTCAGATGTCCGATTCGAACTTTTCAATATTTAAAATTTCAGTAGTTTTCTATAAGTTATTAAAAACAATATAAATTAAAATAAATTAAAACAAAAGGATGGTTTATTAAATATTATTAAAAATATTGTATATTAATGCTGAATAATATTCTTTATACAAAATAATAGTACTTTTATTTTAAAAAAAAATCAACCGACCTAATAAAATCATATTATTCATCGTCTTGGAATAAAAATATGTATTTTTAAAATTTATAATTGTGTAAGATAATAATAAGGCGAGATAGGGTGGAGGTGGATTTATCATCCCCAACCCTATTCTCATCTCTATCCCTAAATTATATCTCCGCCCTCATCTTTGTGCCCATTCGATCTTCATCCCCAACTCCACATGGATTAAATCCTCATTTCCATCCTCTTATCCGAGGACAAGTCTAAAAAAAAAATCATTCCTTTTCTCATCTAATATTTATCGAACTAATAAAAAATTCTCATCTTCCATGGTGTCGTATTAGGACGGATTCAAGCATTGGAATAGCATTCCTATATTTACCTCCCCTCAAATGCGGGATTTAAAAAAATCCCTAAATTCGAACCTATATAGCAAAGTACTCTCCAAACCTGTCTTGTCATGGTCCCCGGAAAGGCCTAACTTTGAACTTGAGAATCAAAAGAGAATCTATCTTTTCACTTGTAGCTTTTTACCGGAAATCCATGACCAACAAATTCGAATCCGAAAAATAACATCTTAAAATGAGGCTCCAAATATCAATTTTATTATTTTTATATATATATATTTTTTACTATTTAGAGTATTTTTAGTTGTTTTATCTATTATGAGTATGTCTATATAAATACCTATTTAGTTATTTTTGGGATTATCCTATATCGTTGATTAAAATATTCTTTAGTAAAACTTCGGTGACGATTTCTCTTTATTTTTTATTTTTCTTTTTATTTTCTCTACCAATCCTCTTTCTTATTAATCCGTATGGTAATCACTATTCCGTCCAACGTCAATAAGCTATTATTCCGGAGATGGCATATTAAACTTAAGGGTTCCAAGACCTGGGCTAAAATGATCGATCTCATGAGCTAGCTAGCCAGCACCTTTGGGCTTTGGGGCTATATAAGCAAACGACATTGAGTTTGCTCGGAGTTCAATTTTCTGAGCTCTCTACTCCGAACTAAGTTCCTTGAGTTTGCTCCCTCTCACTATCTCCATAGCCCATATAATTGGGTATTATATGTGGTGTTGTTGTAGGAGATTTCAGCGTATGTGAAATGTATTTTAGGTAGCTGATCCTATGTAAATGATCACTGTATTGGTTAAAATTTTCCATAATTTTTCTTCCTTTTAGATCACATAGGATAATTTTAGAGGGTCCTCAGGATGAGGATTATCGAATTTAATGTAGTAATTATTTACCACAAACAGAAACGGTTGAACAATCCTTAATTTTTCAAATATCTTTATAGATTTCTCTCAATTGATGAATACTCAGATAGCTTAAAAATCAAAGGAGTCTTGTTTGAAATAACTGTCACGATTCCCCATCATTATCAATAATAACAATTTGGAAATATAAAAAACAGCTGTTTGATATGTTACAATTAGTATCATCCTTTGTAACCTTTGAAAAGATAAATCTTTAATGTTCGTTAAGGTTTTATCATAGTCCTGCGAGTATAATCGAGTTTATATTCGAGGAAAACTTATCATCAGTAAGGTATGCTTTGATTTTCGATAGATATAAATATTATTTGAGATTTTCCTGTATCTCTTATTTAGAAAAATCATTTACCGTTCGGCTAAGACTGAATAAACTCTATGATTTATCTTCTCTTATAATATATGCGCCATCCTGAAAGAACCTTTAAAGTGACAGTGACAACTTCATATCTTTTACTATCTGTTAAAGTCCTAGTGTTAACAAACGTATAAGATTATAGGATATTGTCATTAATAATTTATTAATCTCTAGTGTTAACAAACGCATAATATTACATTTTAAGTGTATGTTGTGTAGAATCGTTATGTTAAAGGGGGTAAATAGTGCTCGTAGTTTTTATGTTCGTTTTTCGCAAAACACAAAATAGGCCGCGAAAAGTAAGAAACAAAGAACAAGAATACCAAAAATTTACTTGATTCGGAGCTTGTGACGACTCCTACTCTAAGTCCGCGATCTTTGACCACTTTCATTGGGCAACTACTATAGTATAGAAAATCTTTACAGGTTTAGATTACAAAGTTGAAACATACAAATATTGCATAAAAAGAAACTTATTACCGACGACTTGGAAAATTTGATTTTCTGGCGTGATCGTCGTCAAAACAACGTTTGGGCACTGCTGAATTATATGTATAGGAGCTGAAGTTATTCTAAATGAATTGATTTGAAGATGCTAGTCGAACCCCTTTTTATAGCCAAGTTGGACGTGATCCAGATCTACTGATCTCGGGATTAATGTTTGACTCGACACTAATCGATTAACCGATCCCCCTGATCGGTCAACTGATCCTGCCTAAATCAGCTTGATTTTTCGTCTAGATATTGCCGCTTTGGATGAGTCTTTGTTGGGTTGACCGATCCCGCTGTTCTATCGACCGATCAGTCGATGATCCCTGGCTTATCTAGTTCGATCAACCCGGCCCGATCAAGCTACTGCTTATCCACCGTTCGATTGAATGAACCCAATGTTCGGTTGATCGATCCCTTGGTCGAGGCTGTTAGTGAGCTGATCTGATCAATGAGGTTTGGTCGACTAATCTTAATGTTCGGTTGACTGATCAAGATAAAATCATAACCTGGAAAATGTTAGTCTTCCTACAAAATAGAGTTAGAATAATAGACAAACAATATATAAAAATTAACTTTTGACAGTCTATGGAATGTCTGGTTTTAACTTTGAGTTTCACTGAAACTTTAGGTCAGACCGACACCTATTGTTCATTCTTTGGGGAACACGTCCTCACTTACTCCTCTCAGGAGAAATTATCTTTTGCCAGACCGGTCCTCTAGACCATCTATGCTTTTACCCAGAGTCCGAGACTTTATGACTTCATGCTGAACGTCCGATCTACGACCCGTCCAGATTTCCACCGACTATCCATAACCCTAGGATTTTCACCTAGAGTACTTAATTCTAAGATTTTGTTCAAAGTCCTCGACCCACCAAAACTTCGCCCAATTCCACGGACTAGGACTTCGCTGTCTAACCGCAACTAGGACTTTCTACCTACCTAACCGCAACTAGGACTTTCCTTTACCTAAGATCACTTAGAACTTTCCTGCATACTTAGTTCAACTTGTTAGATAATAATACAGCTTAACTTCGAACCCTTTTACCATTATCAAAATATAGATTCGATTGTCTAATGCTCCTTGTACCAACGTGGTGTTGGAATTAATTTCTCTATTTGATTGATTTACTTGTTAAGATTATAGGATATTGTCATTAAGATTTATGTGGCGTTTGGTTCTCTCCTAAGAATCAGAATGAGAATGAGTATCATAATATTATGGAATGAGAATGAATATGAACTTGGGTATCATTCTTAAAAATAATATTTAGTTAGTTGAATATTTTCAATCGGAATGAATCTAAATTTCTTTTTTTACCTTTAGAGGAAAATAAGAGAAAAAATTAGATGGAAGAGAAAGTTGAATGTGAGAGAAACATATGATGAGAGAGAATGATGAGAGAGAAAGTGCGATGAGAAAAATAAAAAGAGAGAAAGTGTAATGAGAGAAAATGAGGAGAGAGCTTGATAGGAGAAATTGAAAAGAGAAAAAATATGATAAAAGAGAAAGTGTGTTGAGAGAGAAGAGCGATGGGAAAAAATGAAGAGAGAGAAAAGTGTGATGAAAGAAAATGAGAGATTGAGGAGAGAAAATATGATGAGAAAATGTGATGAGAGAGAAAGTGTGATGGAAAAAATAAAAAGAGGGAAAGTGTGATGAGAGAAAATGAAGAGAAAGAGTACGTGATGGAAGAGAATGAAGAGAGAGAAAGTGTAATGAGAGAAAATGTGGAGAGAGAGTATAATAAGAGAGATTGAGGAGAAAAAAAGTATGGTGAGAGAGAAAGTATGATTAAAAAAATAAGAGAGAATGAAGAGAGAGAAAATGATGAGAGAGAATATAGAGAGAAAATGGTAGAGAATGTGTGATGAGAGAGAACAAGGAGAGAGAAAGTATGTTGAGAGAAAAAAATATGATGATAGAATAAGGAGAAAGAAAGTATGATAAGAGAGAATAAGGAGAGAGAGTGAAATGAAAGAAAAATTAAATAAATATACTAAGGCTATTTTCGTCCAAAACTTAATTCTCATTTCCATTCCATCAAAACCCAAGGGAGGGGTGAGTTTCATTCATACCTAAGTTTTTAAATTTCATTACAAAATCTTGATTCCATTCCCATCAACCAAACATAAGGTTTGAGAATGAATTCATTCTCTCATTCCCAAATCTCTAAATTAAACGCCACCTTAGTCTAATAAAATAATTTAATTTATGTTTTAATCTAAATTAAAGGATATGCATTTTATAGGTAAAAACCTATTATCTGATTTCTGTTATCTATGATGGGTTGACAAGCTAAACGAGTTTAAAAGTATACAAAGGGCTGAGTCCCCGAAGGATTAAGTAATAAAACTTCTTTTATCCCATCCGGAAGATCTAGGAATGCTGCTGTCGTCACCTCTCTCCTTTGAAAGTTCATGCATCCCGCAACTGGACTTGTTTTCTATCTTTAGATTGTTCTAGCTATAACAAATAATCGATCTGGTTTGAATGGTATGTGTATTCTTTACGAATTCATATAGAAAGAATAATTCATTTTGTTTTATCATATATCTAGATCCTACAACCCAACTAATCCTCCCATCAAGTAAATAGGAAAGTGTTCATGATTATCCGTCTAGAACAACCAACGTTTTTAGTTTGCCATTCTATTAAAAGAAAAATATCCTATAATACATCATAATTAGAATTTAAATTTTAGATGTCTAATAACCATCGAAATGTCTGACCATTGTACTAAATTTTTGGGATATAAAAATATTTTTATTATAGTAAAAGATGAGTATATTCACCTTAAACGCTTCGTATAATCCGTTTTTAAATTATACGAAGGGAGGACATAAAGATACTTTCATATGTCTCCACAAGGTTGAGTGTGACATTCTATTTATGATGATTGCAAACACAAAAAAAAAAAAAAAAAAAAACAAGATATTCTTAAAAAAAAATTTAAAAATATGAAAGGTCATTGAACGCTTGTCATGTCTATTGTTCTTTGTTTGTGTGCGTTGCTTAGCTTCTCATAAGTCGCTCTTAACAAGTCTTGTTCAATGTCGACGGCATAGGAGAATAACTCTAATTGATTCTTGATCTCATCGTCCGTCGATTGATGCTTAGCCTACAGAAAAAAAAAATTGTGCGAGTGTTATGTCTCTCTGACCCACCATCAACGATTAATCTAAAAATATTAAGTTGATGGAGTATTTTTTAATTTATACCGATAATTAAGAAAATTTGTTAGAATTGAATTAATCATTTTAAAATTAATCGATATAAATTAGATATTGAGTACCCATTAAAAATAAATAAATAAATACCTTAGAAACCAACACAGAACGCAGATTAGCGTTCACGAATGGCTACTGCTATAATTTAATTTCCCATAGAGTTCAAGGCTTTTTCTATTGGAAAGGGTTGCTGCTTTTTCAACTTAATTTTATTTGATTAATTGGATAAATTATTAACAATGGACTGTAGGAATGAAAGCAGTGCTTTTGACTTTTGTGGAGGCTTGTAGCCCTCTAGCTTTCAGGGATCGATGGTATTGGTGTGTAGATTTCTAGAATCTATGCAGCTGAGTTTCAATTAACTTAATTAATCTGCTTTTGTTTTTCTTTGGTAGCTAATAGATTCTCTCCTCTCCAATTATATGACTCCTCACCAACTTTTTCTTGATGCATATCCATTTCGTGATTCACACCAACAATCTCGAAACATGTGAATGTGTAGTAGCGTAATGATCGTCATAAGAGTTGATGTTTTGAGCATGGTCGCGTAATTAATTATCGTCGTTAAAATGATAAGGGCATCTCCAATTAGTATAATCGTTCTCGCATTAAGGTTGATGAAGTTGACTAAATTTGGATTAACTCAAATTTGAGTTTTGATGTTTGGCAATATGTGAGAGAGAAGTCAAGTAAGTCAAGGGAGGACCAAACACTTGACTGGGAAAGTCCTAATTGAAGGTTAGACAACTGAAAGTCTGAACTAGAGATTAGACAACAGAAAATACTAACTAAAGGTTAGGCAACGAAAAATCCTAATTGAGGTTAGACAAGGAAAATCCTTAACTGGAGATTAGATAAGGGAAAATCCTAATTGATATTAGACAAGGGAAAATCCTAATTAGAGGTTATACAAAAATGAGAAGTTTACCGAGTGATTAGAGTTCTAACTAGAGGTTAAGCAAGGGAAGTCCAATGAGAAGGTTGACAAGAGGAAAATTCAAGTACGTTAAAGAGGATCATATACTTGGTGAGAAAGTATGAGTGGGTCAAAGGTTGATCGGACATTTGGTGATCGGAAGTCCAATAGAAAGTTGGCAAGGAAAGTTCAAGCGGGTCAAGGAGGACCGGACACTTGGTGAAGAAGCCTTGACAAGTCAAGGGTGACCGGATGCTAGAAAACGGGAAGTCTGAAAGGTCACGGATGATTGGATGTTGGGTAGAGAAAGTCCTGGTAGGTTGAATGAAGTCAACAAAACATCAAGCAAGACGTAATTTCTATTGTGGATAGGCTGAAATGAGGGTTAGTAATCGATTAGTGATCAATTAGCGAACCCTAAACCTGGAATTCCGAGTTTGTTGCTTGAATCGATTGAAGTAATCAATTGAACAAGTTCCAATCGATTGAAGGTTTATCACAAGCAAACAGAAGTTGATTCAGCAAGCTAATCGATTATCTGTGTTTTCGTGAAGAGAATAGAAGGTTGCTAAATCAATTCAGTAGCTCTAATTGATTGGAGTGCTTTTCACGAGAACAAAAAGTTTCTAAATCGATTAGGTTAATCGATTAGAAGCTGTCAATCAATTGGTATCACTCACCAATCAATTGGACAGACGAAAAAGAATCATTCTGCAGGTTTTAAACGGTTGATCTAACGTGAAAATCGATTGGAGGTAAGATTAATCGATTGGAAGATATTTTCTAACCCGAGAGAAACCCTATAAAAGGGGGTTTCACGATGTTTTGAAATAGGCAGTTCATGAGAAGTTAGAAGCAAAGTATTGTTGCATTTCCAATAGATCAAGAGACATTTCCAAGCAACAAAAAAACACTCAAAGCAAGATTCATATAAATTTATATTACCCATTGTACTTTCTTTCATTTCTTATTTTATTTCTCATATTTGAGATTATACGAGGCTTCTTCGCCTCTGGAAAGGAGATTTTCATAGTGAAGCTATAAGTGAGGAGTGGACTCTTAGATTAGTCACCTCAAGGAGGTGGATACCAAGTAAAATCTAAGTGTTAGCATTATGAAGATTCTTCACTTCGAGTTTTTGCTGCAAATCAAGTTCAAATAAGCGAAGCGAGTTATTCAGAGCGAGTTCACTCTTCTTTGAACTAATCGCCGAAAAGAGCAAAGAGCTAGAGGAGGGAGAAGAAGTTGGAAGTTTGATCCCTAATTTCAACAAGCCAAAGGACAAATCATCAAGGGAGCTCAAGTTCGAAAATGAATCTCGGAGATGGATTCGTATATGACATTCGGACATCTCCACCTTTCAGATTTAGAGGATTTGATTTTTGAAAATCATGGATTGAGAAATTATATATGATGAACATAGAGCAATGGTTGCTCTAATGTAGGGATTTGAAACCCCAACGAATAGCAAAGGAAAACTCCTCATAAAAAAGAAATAGACTGAGGAATAAATTAAAAATCTAAGATGAATGACAAGGTAACTAAAATTCTAGTTAATTTGCCATCTAATAATATTTTGTGTATGATAGGTGAATTCAAAGATCTAACCTCAAGTGAGGACAAATTCAAAAAAGGAGACTCTTTGATTCAAGAACATGAGGATTTGAAGGTTGAGATATGCTCAACATTTGAGAATGAAATAGATGAGGCATCCACCTTAAGGATTGAGGGGCAAAGATCATTGACACCAGAATGAGAAGAAGTCTTTACATCCGAAACTAATAAAAAAGGATCATGTGTCACCCCTATGACTAAAGGAGGCATAACAATTTTAATTTGTATAAATAAAAATCATATAATGTGCTTTGAGTGTAGGGAGAAAGAATACTATAAGAATAAGCGTCCAAAATTAGTCCAGAAGAAGGTTAAAATGTCACCCAAGGTGAAGGAAAAAATCAAAATAGGTTGGCCCCGTGATACGAAAGGACAAAGA
>JBBMJZ010000075.1:17212594-17229358 GCA_037833815.1 Zingiber zerumbet
AGCCAAAAGTCAACTCTAGTTGACTTTTTTCATCCGGGTCCTCTGCTCTAGTTCATGTCGCCTTAGTTCGGGTCTTCAACTCCGGTTCCACTCGCTTGGGTGATCTCTGCCATTCCAAATAGGGCTCACCCGAACCCAACTTCCGGTCTTCTCTAGCAGGCTTCCGATCCGGCTTCTCCTCCCTCAGAATCGCCGCGTGCTTCCTTCTCATCCACCAGCGTACTCATCCGCGGTCTTCATCCCTCGGTCGCACCCTGTGTCAACCTTCTCGCTAGCTGCGTCTTTTGCTCCCCGAGCAATCTTCCGCTTCGGCTTCTCATCCCTCAGAACCACCACACGCTTTCTTCTCGTCCGCCGGTGTACTCTTCATCAACGTCTTGTCCCTCGGACGCACCGCGTGTCGTCCTTCTCGCTAGCTGCGTCTTCCGCTCGACTCCCTATGCTCCTAAGCTCCTAAGCTCCTGCACACTTAGACACAAAGTTAAAACACACAGGACCTAACTCAACTTATTGATCACACCAAAATAACCTTGGGGTTCCAACAGAATTTAGGTGAAAAACCTCTAGCTCACTATGTTATTATTGATGAACTTATAATGGATACAGATCTATAATATATATGAGTTTTGTCCCGGTTAGATTAGTATATCCTGACCATTCTCTTTGCTCCCAATTGGCGAGGAGATTTTAGAGTCATCATCCTAATTCCTCCAGAAGACCATCCCCTTTTTATTCTTCTTCCGCATGATTTCGAGATTAAGAGTACTATATTGTTAGTATCCCATGGTTGTTTTAATATGGTCAACCAAGTTCAGTTAGGTTCTGTTATATTTGATCCTTGTGTCTAGGTGTGTAGGAGCTTAGAAACATAAGAAGTCGAGTAGAAGACACAACTAGCAAGAAGGAGAACACAGGAAAGGAGTCGATGGGATCGGTGCATCCGAAGGACGAAATGCTATGAAAGAGTACACCGACGGATGAGAAGGATGCGCACGGTGGTCCGAGGGACAAGAAGCCGAGGAGGAAGATTGCTCGAGGAGAAAGTCAGAGTTGGGTTCAGGTGAGCTTAACTCCGGTTAGCCGGAGAATCATCCACATGAAGCAATCAACTATTGAGCTGAGTTGCCTTGTAGAAGGCGTCTTCCATGGACTGGAAAGCGCCTTCAATGCCTCTTGGAAGGCGTCTTCCATGGCTTGGAAGGAGACTTCAATGAACAGTACAAAGACGTCTTTTAGCCTTTGAAGGTGCCTTCAGATAGCCGTTAGTCATGGATAGAGTTTTATCTATAGCGGATAAAACTTATTCGATGGAAGGCGCCTTGGACCTCTTTGGAGGCGCCTTTAAGCTGTGGATAAAGTTTTTCAGGGGCTATAAAAAGACCACTGGACCTAGGAATGAATCATAAACTTTTGTATTGATTTTCTAGCAACTTTTTGAGCATTCAATGAATGAAAGAGGTTTTTCTGCCTTCAACAAAGGAGATTTTTTGTACTTTTATTTGTCTTGGATTAACAACCACATTTGTTGTAATCAAGTAACTCTTTTTACCTCTTTCTTTTATATTGTTAATTCATTTTGTAGTTGTTCAATTAACGTGTTATAATTATGCGATTGCTACTAATCTAAGGGGGTGTTTGGTTGATGAGTTTGAGAATAAGGGAACAAAATGATAGTAAAAGATAGTGTTTGGATTGTGGATTTGGAAATAATAATTTGGGAATGATTTCTAGATTTATGGGAATCAATCAAACTCATATAACTAGGTGAGTTTCATTTTCATTTCCATTCTCATTTCACCTTACCATCAAACTCATACTCATAGTTATTCCCATCATTTAACCAAATGCCACGTAAGTTGAGAGATCGGGGAAGGTTTGTTTTTATTATACAGGTAATTCACCTCCCTCTTGCCGGCCCCGCTCCACCAACATGTGGTATCATAGTCCAACCACTTCAAAAGGACTAATTGCTTATTGAAGTACAAAGATGATGGCCAGACCGAGTATGTATCCACCGAAGTTCGAGGGAGACTTCCCGCAATGGAAACGCCGAATGGAGGTATTTTTTAAAACAGATTTTGAAATTCTCTTAATTATGAAATATGATTTTGTAGCTCCCAAAGATCCACAAGGAAATGAAAAAGAAAAATATCAATGGACCAAGAAGGAGCAAGCAGACTTCGTAGCAAATGGATGAGCCGAATTCCATCTATTGAGCATGCTACCTCTTCCAGAAGTCAGTAGAATCGGCGCCTACAAATCAGCAAAGGAACTTTGGGAGAAGTTCCTGAAGCTACACAAAGGAACGTCCAACGAAAAGCTCACGAGATGGGACATGTTCCAGAACCAAATCAGCAACCTTCGGATGGAAGAAGGTGAATCAGTTGCACATCTACATGGAAGAATCAAGGAACTAATCACAGGATTAACAAACCTCAGAGAATCGGTAACTAATCGGGACACACAAAAGTATGCTCTAAATGCATTCCCAAGAACACCGAAATGGATATCTATAGTAGACTCCTACTATATCTCCAAAGATCTTGAGGTAAGTACATTAGAAAATCTTTTTTCCACTTTCAAATTACATGAGTCTCAGTGCAGGACAAAGAAATAGACCAAGTCAGAACCTAGCATTGCAAGCCTAGAAGGGAGGACCAGACTTAGACTTTGAAGCATCCATCGACGCAGATGAAACAATATTATTGGTAAGGAATTTTAATAGATTTATTAGATCTAACAAATTCAAATCGTAGACGAAAAAGGACTTAAGAAGCAAAAGAAAGATTCGATGCTACAACTACCAAGAAGAAGGACACATTAAGGACGACTGTCCCAAACTGAAGAAAACAAGGGTAAAGGACCAATTAGATTGAAACTCAAGAATTTAAAGGCAACATGGGATGAATCTTCATCCTTCGAGTTTGAGGTCGAGGTCTATGCCGGACTAGCCCTACTGGCCGACCACTAAGGAGAAGATGAAAACAACTCAGAGATAAGCATCAATGAAGGGGGAGGATCATCAGAAGAAAGCTGTGATGAAGAAAAAATATCAAAACACGAGGTAACTAAGGTACACACCTTAACTTCTGAAAAGTCTTTTCAATTTATTAAAGTACTTTCCAAAGATTTAGTAAAACTAGAAAGAGAAAATGATGAGATAAAATTAACCTTAAGTAATTTATGCCCCGTAATAATGTATGATAATCTAAAATAGATAATGATAAATTGAAAGCACGAATAGAAAAACTAGAAAATGACTATACATGGTTGAATTTGAATAGTTGTCAAAAATCAAAATTTACAAATAAAAATATAAATTATGATAAAATTAACTGGTACATTAGAAATCACTAGGGACAGATCAAGAAAATCCCTAGAAATTATGTATCTCTAAAATTTTTAATAAATCTAGTAGGTAGGAACCTATATTGGGTTCCAAAATCTTTATTTGACTAAATTTCATTTTTTTGGTCACAATTAGAAAAATATTTAAATTTTTTTACCATTAAGTTATTTTCTATGAATTTATTAACGGTATATTAAAAATTAAAAATAATTTCAGATTTAATTTTGAAAACTTTACTTTTTATGATGAAACATATTCTCTATTCTTACATTTGCTTTTGAATTTTTCGAATATTACAAATTACTTTATGAAAATCATATTTTTAAATTAAAAATTCAAAGTAAATAGATATTTGAAAACTTTTTCAGCCATTAAACTATGTGTTTTCTCCATCTTAGAAAATTAGTAAAATTTTCAGAAATAATATCAGCTTACTGAAAATTTTTGTTATGTACCCCTAGAAATTTATATCAAAATTTTTCTAACTGTTTATGTTATTTTTTCTATTTTTTTTATGTGAGTAAAAGGGGAGACATATGTACAAGTTAAGGGAGATGTTTGCAATTTTATTGACTTACTTAATTCATTCACTTTTGTAATTCATTCTAATTACAATTCATTCATCGTGTTACTATTTTTTTGTTTAACCCAACTTGAACTTGGGTTGATGTACATCAAGGGGGGAGATTGTTAGTATCCCATGGTTATTTTGATGTGGGCAACCAAATTCAGTTAGGTTCTGTTGTATTTGATCTTGTGTCTAAGTGTGGAGTTTAGGAGCATAAGAAGTCGAGCAGAAGACGTAGCTGAGTCGACTGGCTTGGTACATCCGAAGGGCGAAATGCTGCGGAAGAGTACACCAACGGATGAGAAGTACAAGTGCAACGGTCCAAGGGACGAGAAGATGGGGGGAAGGCTGCTCGAGGAGAAGGTCGGAGTTGGGTTCGGGTCATCTCAACTCTGAATAATCAAAGAATCATCCATGTGAAGCAATCAACTATTGAGCTGAGTTGCCCTGTGGAAGACGCCTTCCATGGACTAAAAGACACTTTCAATGCCTCTTGGAAGACGCCTTCGATGAACAGTATGAAGGTGTCTTCCAGCCTTTGAAGACGCCTTCAGATAGTCATTAGCCGCGGATAGAGTTTTATCCGCAGTGAATAAAACTTATCCGATGGAAGGTGCCTTGGACCTCTTTGGAGACGCCTTCAAGCTGCGGATAGAGCTTTCCATGGGCTATAAAAAGATCCCTGGACCTAGGAAATAATCATCAACTTCTGTATTAATTTCCTAGCAACTTTCTAAGCATTCAATATGGGTAAAAGATTTCCCCGGCTTCAACGAAGGAGATTTTTTTTATGCTTTTATTTGCCTTGGAGTAATAACCACATAGGTTGTGACCAAGTAACTATTTTTTACCTCTTTCCTTTAAGTTGTTAACTTATTTTGTAGTTTTTCAATTAACGTGTTATAATTGTGTAATTGTTACTAATCTAAGTCGAAAGATCGGAAAAGATTTATTTTTATTATATAGGTAATTCATCCCTTTTTTTACCGGTCCTATTATACCAACATACACGAAGAACAATGATAATTTTATTGTATTCAGATTCTTCGAAAATTCCAGTTTCAAATTTTTAGTATCTATTTCCTGTCATGATTCTCAGTAAAACTATATATCTTTATTTTATGTTTTTTATATTTGAGTTTTTGTATGTGGGTAGAATTTACTAACTTAAGATTTTTAATGATTAACAAGAAGTTTCTTTGAGATGAAGAGGATGAGATCGCAAAGGACTATTAGGTTAAGGCACATTGTGTTGGACACTATAACCTAAGGCACATTGTGTTGGACACTATCATCATTATGTGGCAATTTTAAAAGATGGTTCATCTTCAGTGTCTTATGAATCTATCTTTAGATTAATATGATGAACATAAATCATAAATGACTATTAACCATTAGTACAGTGATTAAAATATAGAAGAAGATATGCTCGAACATACCAAGTTTCGATCCCATAACTTAATGTGAGAACACCCTATACTTTAACTATCGCACCACCCTAATAAATGACACTATCACTATTATATGACAAAAGGTGATTCATTTATCTCAGTATTTTTATTAATCTATCTCTAA
This sequence comes from Zingiber zerumbet, assembly GCA_037833815.1. Taxonomy (NCBI): domain Eukaryota; kingdom Viridiplantae; phylum Streptophyta; class Magnoliopsida; order Zingiberales; family Zingiberaceae; genus Zingiber; species Zingiber zerumbet. Next base: position 17,218,087 of record JBBMJZ010000075.1, read on the forward strand.
TCTAATAGAAAAAGATAAATTATAAATAACTATTAACTAATAATACAAGTGGTAAGATACACTAGGGGAAGGACGTGACCCACCACCACTATGGTCCTAGGGAGGTTCTTCAAGTATGGGCCGTCTATGATTTGAAAAGTTTGGCTCCGGGAGTCTTTGTTCCTTGTAGATCAATTATGTCCTCAGATGGTGGCTTAACAACGGAGCTGCCTACTCCGACCAAGACTCGCAACACGCTTCCCCTCTAATGAGCATCGGTTCTCTTCGGCTCGCTCATGAGGCTCCAATCGGCGTGGATTAGCCGATCCTGATTGTACTCATGCTGTCAGTATCCAAATAGACAACACAATTTTATGGATGATCGTTCCCCAATATCATCCACGTGTTAGACTACATTCAGAAAATGAGGTGTTCGCCGTTCGTTCGAAGGACGCGATCTCCAACGGTAAGTTGGAAAACCGGTGGGCGGGCCGCGTGCGGTGTCTGGTGCTGAGCCGAGCGCAGCGAGATCGGAGAGTGACGTCACACGTGACGCGCTATGGATGCTGGGAGAGCACCACTCTACAAGTTAGCTCAGAGTTGTACCTCGTTGATGACTCAACAAGACAGCTAACTTCGGGCGGGACCACGAACCAGCACAGGTAAATGGGTAAAAAACTTGGTCAACTTAAGTAGGTCTACGTATGCTGCTGAGATTTTACTCATTTCATTTTTTTTCCATTTTACTTTTATTTTGAGAATTTCATTTTGCTCATATTTTCATTTACCTCCTAGAGTTCCAAAAATTACAGTTTGGCCTCTAATTTTTGCCAAATAACAAATTTGAATCAATAAGAAGATTGTAAGGATATATTTGTTCACAAACATGAGAGAAAGCACAACGCTTCATATGAATTAACTATTCATGAGTTAACTTGATCGAAAGAATTTATTTATATTTTTTAAACAAATATAAGGCAGATTAAATGAATAAATTTAAATAATTTATTAAATAAAATAAAATAAATAAAATTATGAAGGTCATAAATTTTTAAAAAATAAAGTCTTGAAAAATTGTTTAAAACATAATTAATTTGAAGTTAGTTTGACTTGTTGAGTAATATAAAATTTTATCTTGTTTATAACCTCAACAAAAAATTATAGTTTGGAAATTATGTGTAAATTGTAATGAGTTTCTAAGGAGTAATAAGGATACAAGCAAAGTACAAGGCTCAAATAAAATAAAATATGATTTTATTATTAATTTTTTGACTGCCTTTTGGTGAATTATTGCTCATCACGATTTAACTAAAACGCACTTGAAGGGGCGTCGTCTCGCCGTTCCTGACCGATCGCCCGCCGGGAGAGCCGCGGTTAAACCCTAGCCGCGAGGTAAGGGCCACCGGTTTGAATCTACGTCTCTCTCTTTCTATGGATTCTTACTAATTGAACTCCTCAATTTTGTAGGTGGTTGCCGTTTGAATTGCGAGCATTTGCTTGTGTTTTTTTCTCATGTTATTTTGATGTATCTGGTGTCGGAGTGTTCGGAAATTGCTGAGGTTTAGAAGTCCGATTAGTTGGGTATGTGCAGCAGTGGGATTCGGTGGTGTTTAGGGTTGATGTGGTAGGGTTGTTCTGGTGCGGGATTGGTTGTCTTGCGCTTATTTATTTTTTTGTCATTGGATTTTTGTTCGCCCTTTTTCTTTTTGCACTTAGATGCTCGAGTTATGTTCCTGCGCAATGGAGAACCTTTTAGAGCAAAAAGGAGAGTGTTTTCCTTCTTCTTAAAGGGAATTCATGGCGCATATAGACACCAGTCAGTGACCTTTTCAGAGCATGATTCGTTAATCAAGCTAAATGATGTTTCTGTTTTCTCTTAAATTTTGGTAAAATCATTCAAAATTCTCTTTGCTTCTTTACTGAGGTGTAGAAAGTTTATAATTTAACAGTAGAAATTAGAATGAACGATAGCAAAATGCTCCCTTTTTTTCAGTTTCATATACCATACTCAGTAGGTCTTGTTATGGAGAGAATTAGGATGGGTGGTTGTTGATAAAAAAATTTAGTTTTTTCTTTCTTGTGTGGCCTCTGTGACACAGGGAACTGCCTTATTTTTTATTTTGGTTTTACAATGAACTGATGAGACAAATATCCTTCTTCACTTTCATGTATTTGGGAGAAGCTGATTATGTTTATAGTTAATTGCTTTTATAAACATTGTTGCATTGAGGTGAGACATTGTTGTTCATTACTGCAGGGCTATGAGACTCAATACCTCTTGATCAAGGGTGGGTGACTTGAAATCTCTGATTGACAGATTGTAAAGGTTGAAGCCTTTGTCTGTTGATCTATTGTTCACTTGACCCTCCCTGAAGTATGCCTCGAGTGAAAAGGCTCTATGAGGTCTGTAAAGCATCATTCTCCAATAGTGGGCCCATATCTGCTGAAGCTCTTGAAAATGTACGGTCCTGTTTAGGTGAGAAACACACCATTTCTCTACTTACATGCTTTTTTTATGCTTCCTTTTATCTCAGTTTTGGGCTGAAAGTTCTATGTTAATTTGAACTGTGAAGCATGCTACTCTGCCCAATATTTATCCTCATCCTTTTTGTATACCACATTTTCTTGTTAAAGAATATGGGTAATAGATCACCTCTGGAATCATATTTTGCAGACTAACAACATGATTGAATATATAATGAACCGTGCACATTCAAATCATGTCAAAGGAGTCTGTTAGAGTAATTGATGAATTAAGTATGTCATTTAGATTCTGTGACCAAAGTGAAACTTTGCATATTAGTAAATATGGTTATTTGGCCATATATAGGTGACTGCTTCTTGACTAATATTCCCATAAATTATCAATTTCATTGCATGATTTCTCCATGGATGAATGGGATCAAACAATAATGTTTAAGATTTAGGTTTCAAATCATAATTTAGCATTTTTAGTTTCTTTCAAAATTCCTCTTGTACCTCTCATTGTCATAGTTAGGGATTCAGTCTCTTTGTTCTTTAAGTCTCATAGTGCATTTATTGTCTGTACACGTGTAAAATTATCTCAAATTCCGTTTCATATATATACCAAATGATAAAATGTGATTATCATGGAAGGACAGTTTGATCTACTTGAGCTTTCTAATCATTGATGAATTTGGGAGCTGATATTTGTTGAAACATGGAAGTTAAGCATCCTATCAAGGAGTAGTTTCTTTCTAGTCTACCATTGTAGAATGAAAAACTGTGAAAGTCAATTCTGCATAGGGAGTCATTCAATAGTTCCTTGCAAAATTTGGGAAAACTTTATATCATTAAGAAATTGCTGAATACTGAATGTCTCTGATAGTTCATATAGGTTTTATGGGTCTAATTTTCATTTCAACTATTTTTTATTGTTTATGATAGCGGTATACCAGAATGCATGTGGATCTGAACAGCTAATATCATTCATTCACTGGGCCTAATAAGCCATAATAGTTAACATACTACAGGGTACTAACAGTTAAAATGACAAATATTGGTTGGTATATATCTGTCTCACTTGAAACTAAACGCCATTAACTCTTCTTGACCCTATCAACCACTTCGTATTTAAGTTGATGATGGTTTTCCCACTTTCTTGTCATTTTATGTAAAGTTTCAGTTTTGTGTTTATTCTCTCATAGTGCTTGTCTTTTTTTAGTTGAGTTCTTGTCCATATGACAGTATCCTTGTTTAGGTATTATTTTCTCATTGGTTTTGTACAAAATAAAAATCTGTAAATGCCGCATTCAAGTTACAAAATCGTTATTCTTTCTCTGTATTTGCTTTTGAGAGCATTGCTATCTGAGATACTAGTGCTTCAAGCTTAGTTTCCTTTCCAATAATTTGAGTGATTTTGTCTATGAAACACACTACTTTATCTATTGTGTTAACACTCGAGGATTCATCTTTTATCCTTTTTATACTTGTTTTGTTTCAACATGGTTAAGCTTCCTGTTCATTCCTTTCAGTTGACTTTTCTCTTCACCACTTGCATTATTCTGTATTGTTCATCTGTTATCCATTTCCTTGCTTTATAGCACATTTGAAAAGCTGACAATTAAAAAGTTCTCACGGATGATGTGAAACTCTCCTTGGCATTCTTCAAGTATTTGTTGATGCTTTGATCGTTCCAACCACTTGCGTGCATAAAAAAATTCATACTTTTCACATGCACCTTTTCCCTTGGTAAATTTGGATCCTTGCGATCCGAAAAGGTCTAGTTGTTGTTTCTTATTCCTTGAAGTTCTTGAAACTTTTATTCAAGGATGTAACTATTTCTGTTTGATATACTAGTTAGGTTATATTCTTCTTTCCAATTGTAAGAATAATTGAAAAGATCGCATCCTTGATTTGTTTTATATATATAAAAAAAAGGGCAGCCCGGTGCACAAAGCTCCCGCTAGGCGGGGTCCCCGGGAAGGATCCATTGTACGCAGCCTTACCCTGCTTTTTGCAAGAGGCTGTTTCCGACTTGATTTGTTTTATATGGTTTGACTAAATTTTGCAACCATAATTATAGGGATTAATTATAGGAACCCTACTAATAACTGTTAATTGCAAGCCCCCAATAATTTGAAAATACTAGGACACCTCTTGAACTTTTCATCTACTGAAAAATGTGCTGATAAATATTATTTTCCTGTATTATCTCTATCCTTGTCAGCAAAATAACTCAGTGAACACCAACTTCCTCTGAGACAACCTATAATTTTTTTGCCATCAAAGTTATGATGCCATCATGATTTTCGCTGATAAGAGCAAGTATGTCAAACCACTTTACCTGGTGATTTCAGGTGAACTGGTTTGCACAGCAGTATGACAAAAATTCAGGTAGTGTCCCTTTTTATCCATTAGGGGTTTTGATGTCGATATCAAATGCATGTGTATGTGTGGGAAAGACTCCCACTAAATTATACTTGCTAATTTAATTCATGGCTTGTTTCCTTGCAATTTGGCTTGCTTTTCGACTTGAATTTTCCAACCTCACTTTGATTTTTTCAGATGATATTAAACCTTCTGACGTGGGACTTGAAAAGGAGGCTCAAATAGCACGAGGGTGGAAAATTTCCATGAATTCAAATGGAAGAAGAGGGCGTAATGGAAATAATCAGTGCCCACCTCCTATCAAATATCTACATGTACATGAGTGTGAAAACTTTTCTGTAAGAATCTGATCTTTTGCTGGAGTAGGTCAAAGAAAAGTTACTTGATTTACAACATTCCTGCAGCTTTCTAACTCATTCCAATAATTTCTGTTTCTTATCTTGAAAAGAATGAAGTCACGATCTTCTGTTGAAGAACAAATTATAACCGTAAATGAAATGATGATATCTTGATTTTCTCTATTTATTCTACAGATTGGGATATTCTGCATGCCACCTTCATCTGTTATTCCACTTCATAACCATCCAGGAATGACGGTGCTGAGCAAGCTTCTTTATGGGACAATGCTTGTCAAATCATATGACTGGATTGATACTGAGGGATCCGTTGATCCATCTGAAGGTTTGTGCCCTTTGTAAATAGTTTCTTGTGAGTTGTGCACATAATTATATTTCTCTTGTGTAGCAAGTTGTCTTCACTTGATGCTTGTTTTCTTTTGAGGGGTGTTTTCCAATGCGCGGTAATCATTTCCTTGAATAGTTAGTTATCTTCTGAAATTGGTGGTATTAGGTAATCCTAATGTCTTAATCTTCTCACTAAGATCATGTTCCGATATTTTTCTTAATTTTAGGTCCACAGCCCCAAGTAAGCATTCAATGTTCACTATAAGAAATCAAGCTTTCTTAATGTCCCAACTTACTGGACTGAAAGAGAAACTGAGTCAGACAAAAGCTAGCAACTAATTAAAAGTCGCATTGTTTTAAGAAAACATATTACTTTGATTAGAACTGATCATAGGCCTTAGATTGACAAAAAGGAGATGAAATAGAGATTGATGTGTCAGTTTGAACAGCGTGAAAGAGGAAAACAGATGATGCTATTACAATATTGTAGTCCTACTTGAATAAGATGTATTGGTTCAAAATCTCAAGTCGTACCAGAGTTTGAGACTTTGACTAGAACTACTATTTTGGTTTCAGTGTCTTGACATATGATGCTGGTGGAGAGTTGGAGGGGTAGAAGGAAGAAAAAGAAGAGAAGACACCTATATATTTAAGTTCAGACTTTATGTCTCATAAGGAATGGTACAATTTGACGTTGAATTGTACAGACACAAGATAAAAAAATTATTTTAATTCATCTTGACGTGTTTTATAGGATGCTAGGGGATATCGTTAGTATAACACGTTACTTAATGACATAATTGACACAACAACACATGATAAGGTACCTGTGGCCGAATAGTATCAAGTTCACAAATTTGTGAAAATGATATGTTTTGACTAGGTCACCCGGCATGGTACGAGACTACACAAGTAATCAAAAATGATACTTAGCGTCCTTGACACAATAATCAAGATTTGTGACAACAAGGAGTTTCAGGAAACAACATTATCATAAGACTAGACAAACACAAGTAAGAACAATAAAATGTATAACAAGGAGTTTAAGAATGCTCATTCAGTAGAAAACTCCTCGAGATACTCATAGTGTGTTTGACCATTAGATGATAGCTTCTTGACCAAGATTCAAGAACAGCTAGCAGTATATATATTCAAGTTAATAGAGAAAAAAATATTATATCATTGAGCTTAAGACAATGTCAAAAGAGATGTTTAAATAACCCTTTTAGGTTGGTTTGGGTCCTTATACAATTGCATTGTAAAGATGCAGTTGATATTTAGTCACCTTGGGGAGTGGCTAGTAGGTAGGTTTACCTAATTACCTTCCGCTTGAAAGTCTGCTCTGCTCAGTAAAGTGCAGTGTCAGTTAGCTAGTTTTCAAGGTTATCAAAACATTAGTAAGTTGGGAAAAGTCCTAGTAACATTTCGTAAAGTTATCTAAATGATTGCATGATATGCGAGAGGATGGAATGGTTGAATTATAATGATTTGGCACATTACATTTTTTTCAACTTCTTTGATCTTTTCTTTATCTTTAATCCCATTTCATTCTTCGATCTTTTGTCTCCTGATTCTCTAAGTATCTTCACATCTAATGTTGTTTCCCATATATTTCTGACTCATGTCCATTTAGCTACATATTTTGTACTTGTGCCCAATGAAATCATCAAAAACGTGAGATCATCAAGTCACCCAGGTACTAAACCTTGGGGCAAAAAAGTTGCACTGACAAAGTAATTTGATTATGCATAAGCTAATATGCATCATCTGAGATCAACTAAATTAGAACTGAAGAATAACCAAGCTTTACAATAAAAAGGTATTCTGTTTATTCTACTTTTGTCTAACATTCTCAGGTACCGTTTGAAAAAAAACTCTTCCTGGCAAACACACAATCATTAGAAAATGCTTTAACAGTAATTAGACATTATGTTTGTAAGGATTATACTAAAAGGAGCAAGATGGCTTTTTTTGCACCTTTTTTTTGATAATTTTTCAACTATCTCCCACTCAACATAGTTTCAGCCTATTTTGATGAATAATAATAATAATAATAATAAAAGATGTGCTTCTACTGATTATCATAAGTTGATTTCCTGTGGGAGGGTGGCTTAGTCCCATGTGCAATGTAGACAGAATACTCTTGGGCAGTAGAAGAATGAGATGTTCAAGATATATTGGTCATGTTATTGTGAAGTTTGTCAGAGGTTGATGTCAGATTAGAATCTAAAGAAAAATTTCTGTTCTAGGAAGACAAATCTATGCTGAGATTTACTATTATACACTTTTTTGTGGTTGATTTTGAACTTGTACCATATTTTCAAACCCTTGTATTTCATTCATAGCTCATTTGAGATTATTGCCTATTTTGATGAATCAAAGAATAAAAAAGGAAAGAAAAGTGCTTCTACTGATGATCATGGGTGGCTTAGTCCCATGTGCAACGTAGACAGAATAATACTTTTTGGTACTAGAAGAATGTGATGTCCAACGATGATTCATGTCATTGTGAAGTTCGCCTCTAATTGATGTCAGAATATAGCCTATGAAAAGTGTCTTGACTTTGGAAGACAAATATGGTGATGAGGTTTACTATCATATACTTTTTTGTGGTTGGTTTTGAACTTGGACCATATCTAAAAACCCTCTCATTTCGCTTGTAGCTCATTCGAGATTAATGAAAGGATCTATTGGAGAAATGACACCAAACATTCTATCTCTAATAGTATTAAATTGCATTTTATAAGAGTGAGATGATTTGATCTAACAACTGTGGCTAAATTGGCATAGTATGTTTTTCAGACTCCGCCCTTGTTGATTGTAGAAGTAGCTCATTTTTAGAATTGATTTAACCATGACCAATTTTTTATGTCGATGTTCAATACCTATCATTATGGTGGCAAAAGGTGAATACGCTCGCCCCAGCGCCCCTGCCAACCCGTCTCAGGGCCAACACAGAGGAGATAAATCACGGGCGGCTACTAGCCTTTGGAATAGTGACTAGCACATAAGTCAATACCTATCATTATGAATGCATGGGACAGGTACCTTTGTCGCCAATATGACTAAATACTTATCATTTTCATCTGAGTGAATCCTATGATCTTTCCAGCTAGCCCTAAGTTTGCTTGTTGCTTTCATGCTTCAAATAGCTTCGTTTGGGAGCATGTCAGGCATATGCTAATTTCTTTCCTTAAGAAGAGTGTGCTCTTGGGTTCATTCAGAAATTCAAGGTTAATTAGGATTCTTGAATCATTCCATTGCACAATAATATCTGCCATAGTAGAGCATAATTTATTTTCTGATTCTACACCTTAATTTTGCTCGAGAATTACGTGTAAATGATCTTATGTTTGTCAGCTCGACCAGCAAAGCTTGTTAGAGATGGCCAGATGACTGCGCCCTGTGGGACAACCATCCTCTACCCTACAAGCGGTGGCAACATTCATTCTTTTAAAGCAATAACTCCCTGTGCTCTCTTTGATGTTCTATCACCCCCATACTCAGCAAATGATGAACGTGATTGCACTTATTTCAAGAAGTCAAGAACAAGTTCATCTGGTACACATTTTTTTAATGAATTATTACATGCTTGCATTGTTGCTAGTCCACCGTAATGTCTCGAGATGGTGTTATATCTGTGCTTTATTTGAATTTCTTGAAGGTGTGTTACCTAATGGTGTAGATGCTTCAAAGGTGGCGTGGTTGGAAGAGTGTCAACCGTCGGAGAGCTTTGTCGTTCACAGAGGGCCGTACCGGGGCCAAATTGTCAACAATCAATGATTTCCCATTCACTGTATTATAGACTTTCATTCCGATTAGCTCTTTTAACATGGGGAAAACATGGGTTTGATATCTGTTTACCTGCAGCAATATGATTCCAATGACTTTTCGGCATCTTGGTAGTCAGGAAGCTTGTTGTGTATCACACACAGACATCTGGTAGCATTTCCACAATCCTTTCTTTAGTCAAAGAATGGAAGTGTTCTTCAACCAAGGAACTACTTCGGCGGTCAGAAAAAATAATTCATCCATACGCCATCAAAGGCATCTTTACCTGATCTGATCTTTGTTTCAGGTGACATGTTCTACCTTTCTTCTCAATCCCTTTAGTACTTTACTCAGGTTGTCGTCCATTGCCTTAATAGCGAACAAAATTTTGAGTAGGATATGGAAAATGCCAGTAGTAACTCAGCTTGTTTTGAAATTTTGAAGTGAATTCTTGGCTGGTTTATTTGCAGGACTATGAATTCATCAGATCATTTGGCTTTTTGCTGCACTGAATATTTTGCAAGTATTTTTTTTTTTTTGGAGTGTTGTCTTTCATTATTGTTGGTGGTGTTGCTATCAGTTTTAGAAGAATATTTTTGAATTTAGAGAAAAAAGACTTAAAAATGCACTAATTAACACATGAACCATTGTCCTATTCCATCTTCTACTTCTCGAACTGTTTTAGTCTGTCGTCTCCCAATCTTGTCTTATACGCTGCCTTTTTGTACTCCCTCCAAGTAAACTCATTGTATCTCTGCTCCTCCCCCTCTACCATTATCTCTGCCATTGCTGTGATCCTCGTCTCCTCAGCCGGCCCGAAGAAGTATATCATCGACAACCTTGACCTCTCGGTGTCGGTCACCACCACCCGGTGCTTTATGCTCTTGAACCGCCCGTTTGTCAAAACCTATCACAACATATTCACAATCAACTACAAAAAGCTTATAACAATTTGGGAATTTTGGTCACAATCGAAAGGGAAATTGTTTAGTGTTCTTTGGCGAAGAATTGCACCAAGGGCAAAATTACACTCGATATAGTAGTTACGCAAGGACCACTCCTGACTGGATATCATAAAATCGGGAGGATTTTTTTAAAATATTCTTCATTTTAAAAATAAATTAAAACAAAATAAAAATTTTCAATGCAGATCAGTGAGTGCGATTGACGGTAGCAATGATTGACGATCGAGACTGATCTAGCCGCGATCGGTGTCAGTGTGATTGATGCTATTGCTATCTAAACTCACGTCGGTCTATATATATATATATATATATAAAAGAAGATAAATGTACTCTTTGATAATCTTTTGAAAGTTTAGTAAATTGCTGTAAAAAGAGTCTTCTAAGTGCAGAAAGGCCCCTTAATAGTTTGCACGTGTTAGCGCGCTTTGAATCCCGATCAATCATTTGTGAATGGTCGAGATTAAATATTTAAATTGTAAAAATGTAGGGGCTTTAAAACAATATTTTGATTTTTTTAGCTATACCTATTTAAAATTGCGGAATTCGGCCATTTAATTGGTACGACGGCGCTAAATGGTTAAAATCTGATCCATAGACTTTCTTTTAATTTTTAGAATTATTATTAAGGATATCTAAATAATATCACATTTAGTCAATTATATTATTTCTTAATTTTTTTAATATTTAATTTTTAAAAATTATCTCCACATTATTGATTAATTACCTTAGAAAGATGACATGGATTTATTAAAACCCTTTAAATTCATTTTTTATAAGGTTTACCGTAATTTTTATACATCCTAAAAGGTGCATTTATTTTCAATTTTTCATCTCTGCCAATGATATTATTATATTGACATGGTAAAAAACAAGATGATTTGCTCATTCCAACATCCCTATCAATCTATCCTAGGACAATAAGGAGAAGATAAATTATAAATGTGTCAAGTTTCAACCCATTAGACTTTAATATCTCATATAGTAACATTCTATGTCTCAACCACCGTATCGCCGAGGGGATAG
>JBBMJZ010000075.1:17250091-17261604 GCA_037833815.1 Zingiber zerumbet
AATTTAGCTTATCCAATAATTACCACCAAACTTACCCTAATCCGATCGCTACTGTGGTGGTTAGATGAAGATCCCCAGCCCAACTATAAGGAAGGGAGCTCTCTGCTTCAGATATGATGAGATGATGACGCTGAAAATCAGCTACGGAATAGGGAAAGGTAGAAAAAGATTGGTCGAGGGGTTACCACCTGAGTCTTCCTCGTGGCCTGCGAACAGGAGAAAAGTCCAGCATCAGTCCTAGGGTAGACAAGTAGTCGGAGGTGCAGCGCCCAGGTGCTGCGACAAGGACGGCGGTCAGCCGATGCTAGGTGGTACCAAATGATCGAATGCCGGCATTTTCCTGCACTTGGCCACAGATCAGCCCATGTAGGGCAGTGTGGCACAAAGAGGATTGTGGCAGATTGGCCGGTGATCGAAGGAGGAAAGGGAAGGAGATGATTCTGTGGAGATTAGGGCTAACTCGTGAGGAAGAGGAAAGGGGAGGAGAGGATACGAGACGACGCCGGTTGGGGAAGATGAAGAGAAGAGAGGAGATAGCGCGATAGGTTTCCTGACGATGTCGGCGTCGGGGAAAAATTGCAAAAGAGACGGGAAAAGAAGGGTTCAGCGTCTAAGGCTAGGGCACGGGAAAGCTTTTAAAGAAAAAAGAAAAAGAAACATTTAAGGAAATTAAATATTTCCTCGTTTAAATATGGTAGGTTAAATAGACTTTCCCCTAACCTAATATTTTATCCCCTTAACATACATCATATGAACTCCGAAAAATTCCCATAAAATTTCTAAATATTCCGTTAAAGCTATTTACCTATTAAACCTTATTATTTAATTATCTGGTTACCACATTTTATAGTGTGACTTCTTTATAATTTATATACACAAAGGCAATTTCGTTTAATTTTAGGAATTTACGGATAAAAAGATGGTCCACTGTATGGATTGGTTAATTTTGATAAACCCTATCTGCAAATCAGAGGATGTTTACTATATGAATTAGTTGATTTTGATAAACCTTATCTTTTTAATAGATGACATTCATCAAAATCAATCAATCAAATAAAGTGAATTATCCTCTAGTCCATAATTTACGAACCAAAGATCCCACCTGATATTTATTTATGATAATATAGATTACTTTCAAAATCACGCGCACAGCCCGTCTTTATTAACAGAAAAAGAGGGGAAGCAGAGTAGCAGTCCCCAGCAATAAAGAACAATAATGGTTCAACCTTCAACGGCCTATTGTTTAAATCAATGAATCGAACACAGACGCGACAGTGTAAACAGGGAGAAAGTACTCACTTTTTCCTAGATCAGAAGAGCAATTTACACGAGATAAGTGTGTGCTCGCACATAATTTGGATATCAAATTTACATTAGTCCAAGAGTAGTGATGCTCAGAACAGAAATGCAACATACAAGTTTAGAAGGTCAACTTGGCACCTGCTTCAGAAATAACTTCAACCTGAAAAATCTTGAAGCTACTAAGATTTTGGAGTAATGTGGGAAATCTGAGCCATGAAACAGGCAGTACTTTTCATGTGAGAGAGATCAATTTCTGTAGGCAATAGCAGGCAATATCATGCCAGACTTGATCTTTGAAGAGGTATATATGAAAAACAAAATTGTAAGACTTGGAATTTCGCTATTCCATCTTTGAGTCTGCCACAGATTATTTCATGAAGAGTTTGGTTAGTGAACAAACAAGACGATCAAAGGTAAAATGGCCAGATACCCGGTTAGGGGAAAGCCTGTTGTGCCTCCCTGTTTGCCTGGATCAATGAACAGCGAGTTGAAGTTGGAGATTTAGTCAATAACTAAAGTGGCATACTGAATTTCTCAGCTTGAGCTTGATATTTCACTATCATGAGCAATGACGATGCAGCTACTCGATGTGGAGTGATGAGGTAGACCAGGTGAGGGGGAAGGGAGACTCCTGTTTGTATGTATAGAACCAACGGAATCACTGAATGTGTTACTGGATGACATTCTCATAGAGAAAGACTCCTTGCTGGAAAGGAATTGCAGTTCTGAGGATGATAAGGATGGCACCAAAGTCGCAATCGACATGCCAATGGGATATGGGGCAACTGGCATGTCAGAAAGTGAAGATGCAGAAGGACTATAGCTAAGACTTCCCATCGGATGATCAAATTTGCATGTTTTCCCAAACTTGCAAATTCCATTTTGAGCATAGAAACTGCAAATTTGAACACCCTGTAACAAGAATTTGATTAGACTTACAAGAGCATCAGGAAACCGAAATGAATAGAAGGAAAGTATTATAAGCAAATTGCGGCATCCAAGAAGAACGTGAGAGCATGAATTAAAATGAAATTTAACAGATGGTATCGGATTATCATCACTGTCAAACCATCTTTGTTGTGACTATGTAGGCCAATTATATGAATCTTATTGTCCAATTAGTAAAAGTAAGTCTTGTATGTCAATGTGTGGCCAGATGAACTAGAGTGGATTAGCCACTTCAAGCCTAGCATATGGACTGACTTTGATAGGGAATGTATTTGATAGTATTCTTCTATTCTGATACTATCATAAACAAGTTGATGGATGGCCCATCCCATGCATTGTGCAACTATTAAAACAATCTATAATTTTAATTTGATAAACTTCAATTTGATTGTTTATTTAATTAATAAATTAATAACTAATTGCACAAATCTATCAAAAGTTCTACCTCAGAATCTTTATGCCTTTAGCTTCTAATGTTGTTTTTTCAATGAAGCATGTTAATTTACTGAATGAAAAAAAAAATCTGTTTGATTTTTCAAATTTATTCACATGTTGCATTTATATTAGCCACTTAAACTTTCTTTCTAAATCAATGATCTATAGTAAAAAGAGGTTCAAGAAGGTTTTTTTTAATGAAAGAAAAAGAAATATCTTATTTCTTTAGTTACTTAATTGCAATAACCGTCAATATGAAGAATTAGACTAATCATAAAAAATAGGAAGCCAAATGTTTCTTTGATTTTTGGTGTTTGTTAAGGTTACTTTGTTGTATTAATTGTCAATATTTCTTTTTACTTGATTCTAATTAAAATAGTTATATGCACAATTGGCCTTCATAATTTAGTAGTAGGAATTGGAAAGGTATGATAATAGTGAACAACCATTGTAAAAATTACTGAGGAACATCACTATGTTAATGAAGCAAGTCACTATGTTAATGATTTGATTCATGCAGATACGACAACACGTATACAGTAATTTTTGGATTTTGATAAACAATTAAAATCCATAAATACACATTGCAGTAATAATTTTCATTCATTTAGATACTCAAATACTCAGTCGACGCCAATATAGAAGGACAAGAGATTGCATATAGGTTTCAATATATAGATATAGGTTTGATTAGGTAACTATGATTCAAAAAAGTTAACTATTACCAAAAGGTCTTGCCTACACAAGTATTTGTATTCTTAGCCATTCTAGACCTAATAATATTAAAACATTTGGTAAATTTAACCATTACAAAAGATCCATTTCTTAGATAATACATTTGTATTCTTAACCGTTTTGGATCTAGTAATATTAAAACATTTGGCATGTACTATTTCAAATAAATACTGAAATATAAATTGTGCTAAAGTGGAATTCAATAAGTTCAGGGGTATAAGTGACAAAACAATAAAAAGGGGCCAATTTGTAAGTTTCTAGTTCATTAATCATATAGCTGGGGATGAACACCAGATTACATACCAATTGCTGCTATCGTTTTGTGCTAAAGCCTCTTAAACCATTTGAAAATGATTATTATACCAATGAAATAAAGTCTAGATGGCATCCAAAGTAGGAATGTAGCAGAAAGAAAAAAACTCTCTTAATCAGGTTAAGGATGTAAAGCTACAGTCGCAAGCAGAAATAGAAAAAGGCAATTACTAGATAGTGAATGTACTTCAAACAAAAGGAAAGCTTTGAAAGATAAAATGTAGTCAATCCTTATATCTGTCTCTAATCGATGACTTACGCAGGTGTTTATGCAAAGCAAGGTATGAAGTTTGGTGCAATGATATTTGGCACGTTATTGGAGTAAATTTCTTTAGACAAGCAATATTAAATGGACTCTAAAAAAAAGGAAAGAAAAAGGTTACTATGCATCCAAGGTTATAGAAACCTGAAATGGCATATGGAATCAGACACCTTTCTGCTTAGGATATGAATCAACAGAGAATACCTACCGCACGAAGAGGGAAGCCTAAAGGGCTAAGCACACAATTTCTCCTTGATATGCTCCAATCTGGAGGATGATGATATTTACACGTGGATCCAAATTTACAGTCCCCTGTTCTCATGTAGAACTGGCACTCAGGTTGGCCATATCTCTCTGGAAACTTATTATCTCTATGAACTGAAGTAGATACTGGCAAATGAGACACATGGTAAGCAGGCATGGTAGGAGTTGCCTGGTTGGCCAACCCATATTCTTGTCCAACTTGAATCGGCCGTTGATTTCCATGAGAAACTGCGGGACTCATAGGAACCTACCACGTATATAATAACAAAAAAAAAAAAATTGAATAAATATGGACCACGCCAACTTGATTCCATCAAAACGTTTAGAAATGACAAACCATACACATACCAGATAAGGACTCCAATTCTGAACTGGAACAACTCCAGGAGAGAGCATCATAGGAGCATAAGGACCTGGCATATATGAACCTGGAACAACTGGAGGCCTAGCAACTTGCCAATTAGCCATAGGTGTATATTCGTGAGGCAAGGGAACGGGTGGAGTTGGCACCGGCGTATAAAATGCTGGTGCAGACGAGAGCACTGAGGTCCCAGGATATTGTGGGTGATGGAATTTACAATTCGAACCAAACTTGCATTGGCCAGTCTTCAGGTAGTAGGAGCATTCTTTCTCTCCCTACATTTT
Organism: Zingiber zerumbet; assembly: GCA_037833815.1. Taxonomy (NCBI): domain Eukaryota; kingdom Viridiplantae; phylum Streptophyta; class Magnoliopsida; order Zingiberales; family Zingiberaceae; genus Zingiber; species Zingiber zerumbet. The sequence continues at coordinate 17,254,995 of JBBMJZ010000075.1, forward strand.
TATTATTGGACAAAAACACCAAGAATGAGTGTAATTCAAATATGAGAGTGGTGAGAAGTAATTGTTGAACTAATAGAACAAATATGAAGTGACGTGAAGAAATCCATACAGGTCGCAAAGGGTATCCATAATCATTTAACAACATCGGCTGGATGGATCTACCTTGCCTGGGATGGTAATACTTACAGGCAGCACCAAATTTGCAAGTTCCAGTTTTCATATAGTACTACAAAAGCAATGGGTTAAAGAATAGTTAAGAAAATAACTACATAACTCAACTATCCAGATGCAAAATGCTTGCATTTATATAGTTGTTTTGCCAATTCAGGAGCCCAGCCTGGTTCAACAAACTACTTAAATAGGTATGCGTTGTACCTCACATACAGGCTGATCTACTCGCTCAAGATACTCCATCGATCCGATCCCTTCAGCTCCAGCACCAATTAACTAAAGACAGTATCCAGATATTAAATTCAACATGACAAAAGCCAGATCCCGGTGAATCCAAAAAACACACATGGATTTCTCATTTAGGAAAATCAAAAGATGCAGTCTTAAAAACATAAACTTGGTCGCCTTAGATTGGCTACACCACGTCGTCCAATCAGAACCAGACAATGAATAGCGAGGCGAAAAGAGATAAAGACAAATACGTACAAACCACAAACAAAGTTGTCGAAATTCCTTACGGTTCCACGATCACGCGGGTGATTGAAACGGCACCTCGGTCCATAGCTGCACGATCCAGTTCGCATGTAGTAGGAGCAGTCCGGCTCACCAGGTCTCTCCGGGTACGGCAAATTTACCCCGCTCAATCCCAACCTCCACATGGATTCTACAAATCATTAATAAAAGCAACACCGTCAAGCAGCTAATTTTCTCACCCGTCGTACATTCCGTACCATAACCCTAACTGAACCGCCACCAACACGGCTCCACATTCAATAGAAATCGATCGGAGAAATCATAAAGAACAAAGTTGGAACTTTCGAGCTCTTCTCCCCCACTACCTTCCAAACCAGTGTCGGGATCAGCGAGAGGGCCTCCGACAGTAAGGCTGTGCTGGTTCACCTCCATCGGGACGACGGCGAGACCTCTGGAAGCTCGAGGTACGGTGGGGGACGGCACGAGTCAGCCCGATTGCGAGGGAGGAGATCGTACAGGGAGTCCAAAGAGATAGATTCCGACCGAGATCTTTCTCGTTTGTGCTCTCCTTTATTTCGGCGCCCTCTCTCTCGGACAGAGATGACGATGAACAGGAAAACGCGTTCCTTTGCCCTTTTGTGCCCCCTTTCTGTGTAATTTTATTTATTTATTTATTTATTTATTTTTCCTTTTCGTATTTACCATCGAATATGCTTTAATTCGAAATAAATTTTTATTATTATATTTAATTTCCGTAATTACCCTCGTCAAATTCCCAAATTGCAAGGAAGGACCTCGAAAGATCGATCGTTGATCCCGCCGAACTGCGCCATGGCAACCGGCAAGTGGCCACGTGGAACTCTCGGACGGCCGAGATGGCAAGCATGCAAACGCGTCGAGCAGTAATTGGACTGTTTTGCCAATCCGCCTGTTTTCGAGGTTGCAGCGGATGCCGTGCGAGGAATGTCGGCCACGAGGGCGTTACGGTAAATCGGCAACGACGAAGGGAGAAGTTATACGAGCGCGGTGAATTTGGGAAATAAAGTCCCGTCACTCGGCCGGGGCCCGCCGTGAGGGCGGAAATTTGACCGAGGAGCCAGTCGCGACACAGGAATGCCCTTCGGCTCAGCCTTGTGGGTGCGTTCCGTGTGTCCTGTCTCACAGCGGCAGGAAATCTCCAATCTGCAGTACGCGTGGGCATGGTGGGAAAGCCGTGATGGCTTATGGGAGCGCGACACGTCAATGATCGAGTGGGCCTTGCCACGTGCGACGCGCAGATCGCGGAAGACGGACGGTCCGGAACGAGCCTCGAAGATTCGACAGTGCTGGCGTTTTTTCCAGTTGTCATTCAGTGGGAGTATTGGGGTAGGTGGGGACGTTGCTCCCGGTGGTAGTAATTTCTCGGCTCACTGGTGTCGGTGGGCGATAACTGTGGTATATTGAGTATTAGGTGGCATTTGATTTTTTTTTTCTGTCAATGAGAGTCCGAATGAGAATAAGAATAAAAGTTATAATATTATAAAATAAAAATAAATATGAGTATAGATATTATTTTTAAAAATAATATTTAGTTAATTAAATATTTTTTATCTCAATAAATAAAAAAAAAATATCCTTAAAGAAAAATAGGAAAAAAATAGATATAAGAGAAAGTTAGATGTGAGAGAAAAATACGAAGAGAGAGAATGATAGAAAGAAATTGTGATGGGAGAGAAAATATGATAGGGAAGATTGAAAATAGCAAAAATGTGATCGAGGAAATGAGAAAAGATAGTGTGATGGGAGAGTATAATGAGAAAGAATGAAGAGAGAAAAAATAAGGGTGTCAGTTCGAGTGGGTCGGGTCGGGTCGGGTTAGGTCTGGTTGCATTTTTTTAAAACCCAACCTGAACCCAGCCCGAACCCGAATTCAACCCAAAACCCCTAAATCCGAACCTAAACCCAACCAACCCGAACCCGACCCGGATAGCCTGAAAATTCAATTCAAAATGATTTTTTTTATTATTTTGCCTATAATTCTTCATTTATATCTCAATACTCCATCATTATCATACTAACATTGATATTAATATACATTAAAACATCTTAATTTTTAAAATAAAATTTGATTTAAACTAAAAAAATCGATTAAACCCTATATTTGGGTCAACCCTAGTCAACCCGAACCAACCTAATCCGAAAATTTTCAACCCGAACCTGAAAATGTCCAACTCAAACCTGATTTTTTTCGGGTCGACTTAGGTTTAGTCATCATGTCGGATTCATTTTTGATACCCCTAAGAGAAAATGTGACGAGAGAAAAAAGTATGATAAAAAAAATTAGGAGAGATAGTATGTTGCAAAAGGTGGAACCGCCAAGTAACGTGAGAGATTAAGGAGTAAGAAAGTACGATGAGAGAGAAAGTGTGATGAGAAAAAATTAGGAAAGAGAGGATGATGGGAGAGAAAATGTGATGAGAGAGAAAATGTAATGAGAAAAAAAGAGTGTGATAGGAGAAAAAACATTAGGAGAGAGAAAGTGTACTAACAAATAATGAAGAGAGAGAAATTATAATAAGAGAAAATGAGAAGAGAAAGTGTATAATAGGAGAGATTGAGGAGAAGAAAATATGATGATAAAATGGGGAGAAAGAAAGTATCATGAGAGAAAATAAAGAGAGAGAAAGTTATGTAAAAGAAAAATTGAACAAATATATTAAAGATATTTTTATCTAAAACTTAACTCTCATTCTCATCAAAACACAAAGGAGGAGGCGAGTTTCATCAATACTAAAGTTTTTAGCTTTCATTCTAAAATTTAAATTTTATTCCCCTCAACCAAACATAAGAGTTGAGAATGAATCCATTTCCTCATTCCCAAACCTTTAAATCAAACGTCAGTCTGTATCAATTTTCTTAAACCAAATTTATTTTAAATTTTATATAATAAAAATATTTATATCAATTATTCTATTCCTTCATTCTTTAAATTTAAATTTTATAAATAATATTTTCCTAAATTTTAAAAATAAATTTTATTTTAAAAATATTAAAATATCATTTAATTTAAAAAAAATAAAAAGAATGAATACATGGGAGACAGAAAAAATAAAAAAGTTAAGCCCTAAGGTAATGATACAATTACATCCCCATTAAACAGGTTAATTATAATAGATTTTTTTTTCTCTAATGAGAGACGTTGACCATTTGTATAGATCTCTATTAATGTTTTTTAATTTACCCTAATAATAAAAAAATTTAGTGAGATTAGATTCATGCCTCTTAAATTATATAATTTGCCCTAGCTTTTTAAAGAGTAGCTTTACTGTAAATATTGTTATAGCTTTACTGTAAATTATATAATTATATATTATAGTAACTAGAGTGATTATTATAACATATAATAATTAACACAATATTATTATAGTAGTACAGTAGTTATTTAATTGCCCCAGAAATTATGGTATAGAAGGACGCCCCGTTATTACCTAAATATTTGTATATTGGCCTTAACTACAATATATACTAGTGATCGTACACCGCGTCACGTATATAATATAATACATTGAAACTACATTGACCCTTTATAATGAAATTATATTCATTAAAGCATTTTAGTATTAAAATACTAAAATAGAGTCATTAGGATAAAGTATCTGCCTTTTGAAAATCTGAATTATTTGGGTCTTTAAAAATCCGAATTGTTTGGATTTTCGAGTGTCACCCTTACGTTCAGAACCAAAAATTAATTATTTGGGTATGACCCATGTAATATTGCAATAATGCAAGGATGACGCTAGAGAATCCAATCAACAAAATTGTAAAGGGTTTTCCTATGTAAAAAAATTAATTTAATTTAATATTATACTTATCTTAGTAAAAAAACTAAGAAAAGTATATTTTTTAACATCGTCGGCCTAAGATATTTATAGAATCTTCTTTGATCATAGTGTTGTCAATTCTAAGATGTGGGACTAAAGAGAACTACATTTTTTTATATAAAATAACTAGAGAAAATTAATGATGAGAAAAATTCATAATAATAAGCCGCAACTGAGTCTCGAACTATAAATCATTGATTGTTTCGCTTGTGGAATTACTAATAAACCTTGGAATTATTTTTAGTGTGAATAGAAAAAAAAGATATTAACGTAAATTCATTTTAGACTTCACCAAAGTTAGTTAGTAAAGGGGGGAAGATTTTTAATAAAATAGTAAGATATTTACATGGATTTTTTTTTTCCTTTAAATGAGGCATGTAATCATGGGATGTTGAACTTTGGACTATCCATAGTAAGTGTTTCCCAATTTATCTTAATAGTCGATGAAAAATTTTCATGGGTCGAATCGATCATCCTTTCATCAATTTTTTATAATAGTTATTTAATTACCTCTATAATTATGTATCAACTATTTAGTAGCTTCTATATAATTAATTTTTTAAAAATTAATAAATTTTAAATAATTTTGATCAAATTGGTAATAAGTATTTTGATATATTAGTATTAGAGATTTTGTATTTAGAGTTTGAAATTTAGAATTTAAAATTTAGAGTTTATTTATAATTTTATGATAGTTATTTTTTTGTTTTTACAACTATATAGTTATTTAGTAATTTCTACACCGATTTTAAATTAACTTTGATCCAATTAAAGTTATTTTGATAAATTTTAAATAATTTTGACTAAGATAAAAAAATATCTTAATATCATAGTGTTTAGGGATTTAGAATCTAAGATTCAAGATTTTAAAATTTAGATTCTAAAGTTTAAGATTGAGCTATACTTGTCTAGTGTGTATCAACTCCTTAATAGCCTCTGCAATAGTATAACAATTAGTTAGTGTTGGATCAAAAAAAATTTAGATATCTCTATAATAGCATGATATTGTCCACTTTGGGCCTAAGCCCTCATGGTTTTGCTCTTAGGCTCTACCCAAAAGGCCTTATACAAATGAAGATATCTTTTTCTTATAAACTCATGATCTTTTCTATGTGTTTTTAAAGTGGGACTATGTTTGCAACCATGAAACCCCAACAGTGTGGACAAGTAGAGTACCTAGTCTTAAACGACTATTTGTCTAGGGTTGTCCTGCTGAGGCTAGGCCCTATAGGCCTAACGAAAAAAATTAGACTCAAGAACAGTCAACTGTCATTTTGTAGAATACTCTGAAAACTCAAGAGGCTTCAAGTTTTATAACCCCTTGAGTTGATCCTTTTCTGAGATGAAAAATACTAAATTTATTGAAGATGGTGGGAGTGATTAAGTTAGGGAAATATCATTTGAAAAGAATATTGGTGATCCTAATATTGTAATTACTGATACAGCTGATAGTGAAATGGTTACCATTTCACATACAATTGAAGTTGTACAACCGAGTGGGGTGTTAGATTTTAAAGATGTCCTAAGGCAATCGTCTTATGATTTTTACTAAATATAAATTTACTATTTGAGTGCAAATTATATGTTTGATTGTCATAAACTCATTTACTGAATGTCCACAATATAATTCATAGCATGAGAGAAATTGTGATTGGATTACAACTAGTGTTTATTTCTACATGTGTAATTATGAACGTATTGGAATTTTTTCAGTCGTCGAATTAATGCATTCGAACATCATCAATTCTGTAAGACTAGTACAGGTTATACTCCTTGATTCACCAAACAGCTATTTTCTCACTGGCTAGAGACATTATGATGTCGAGAGTTAAACGTGGATGTTAATTATGGTAATTAGTTTATTGGAGTGACTCACTGTAAGACTTTATATGGCTATCTATATATATAGATATATATGTCTGTAAAGCTTTTATTGCAGCTCGAGTGCAAGTTTCCTTCGAATTGAGGTATATAAGTCATCTTGGTCATGGATACTTATACTTTGACATCTTAAACAAACACCTCATTGAAGTGTGGACTCGGTATGATTGGGTATAAGTCGAAAATCCGAAGATGTTTGGATAACCCATAGAGAATTCACCACT
>JBBMJZ010000075.1:17268438-17281139 GCA_037833815.1 Zingiber zerumbet
AAGGCATGGGGTGTTGCCACATGAGGTCTTGGGGTCGAAACTCGGCGTGACCAAGCATAACCTCCCCCATGTCTTGGTCATTTGCACTAATGGGTAGTAGCCACCCGTGATTTACTTCTTCCGTGTTGGCCTAGGGACGGGTTGGCAGAGGTGTTGGGGGCGAGCGAATCGCTTGCCACATGCATGGACCTAATATACTTTGTGCCCTAATATTAGGTATGATATACCTTTGCTATAAATTTCTACATCATTAAATGAACCATTTTAGATTCATGCATATCTTGTGCCCTAATATTTGTACTCCTACTGACTCATTCTACCTGTAATGGATACAACAATCCATGGGTTTAGATAAATTCTTATCTACGTGAAGCGACAAATTTATATTCATATCTTAGGCCCAAAGTGAATAATATCATATCATTGTACAGATCAATGTGATATCATAGCATGCGATACCAGACGAGCTTTGTATCAATATGTGGAGTTCCTTTTGCAACTTGACTTTGATACCAATAGTTAGGACCAAAAGAATTCACATATATCTATAATGATATAATATTGTTCACTTTGGGTCTAAGTTCTCATGGATTTATTTTTAAGCTCTACCCAAAATGCCTTATATCAATGGAGATGTCTTTCATCTTTTAAACTCATAATCTTTTCTATGTATTTTTAATATGAGAATTTAATTATGTTTTCAATAATCATCCTCTTAAATGAAGAACCATCATTATTCTCATAGTCTGGATCTCTCTGGAAGCATTCGATCACTTTTGACTCTCTATGGGTCTTATTGCAAACATCTAGATATTGTTGACCTACTCTGGACCTCCCTGCAAATATCTGGTCACTTTTGACCTGTTTTGGGCTTTCCTTCAAATATTCGATCACTCTTAACCTACTTTAGATCTTCCTGTAAGCGTCTGGTAACTCTTAACCTGCTTTGGACCTCTCTGCATTTATTTAGTCACTCTTGATCCATTTCAGGTCTCCCCTTTCCTTTATTTAAGGCTACTATTCTACTCATAAGACATCCGATTTGGATCATCATTCTAATACCAATTTTATCATATGTTTCAAACACAAAAGATTTTAGAGTTTTATATGCGATAGTTTTTGTAAAAAGATAATCATGTTGTCTAACATTGATAAGGAAGGATCATTTTGTATTTGAATGTGACAAACCAAAAATTTAATAGGGTGGGGAAAACAATTTGATAGGAACTAAAATTTAATTAAATTTAAATTGATATCTTCTATGCAAAGTCGATCTTAGACGTTAAAGGATCTGTGTTAAAAAAAATATGCCTTTTAAATTTAGATAAAATAAAATAAAACCAATACTATATAAATAATTCATTAACGAAACATATAAATTAAAATTCATAATAATAAAAATATTATATTTCATCTTACTAATAATGAGTATTGGAAAAAAAAATAAGATCCACATGGAAATGGACCACTAGCCAACTCTGCTTCTATGTTTTACCTTGATAATACTTACAATATTTTATAATATCTTTAATATAATTTAATAACACCTTTAGATTATATACACTAAAAAACATTTCAAAATGCATATATAATACACCTTACGAGTTATGCACAAATAAATTAGTATTATCTTATAGGATCATATAAACAAATGATAACCTAGTGCATCAAGTTTCTGTTAATATGGATCTAAAAAAAATCTATTATATCATGCTTTATAAAACGAAAAATTAGAAAAAAATTTATAATCACAACTTAAACTTTGCATGCAGTCCTTAAGTCTAAAAAACTTTATTCTCACTCCTTACATGCAAAGTTTCATTTACTTCAACTCCTTTATATAAATATCATTATCTAATTGTCCTTCGGATTTTTTTGGTATAAAAAGTCCAAAAATGAATATAGTGCCTCTAAATTCAGCACTTTAAATTAAAATCTAGTATATTTCTATCAAAATTCAGCATTTTAAAATAGAATCCAGTATATTTCTATCAAAATTCAGCACTTTAAACTAGAATTCAGTATATTTCTATTAAAATTGCTCCTAATATTTTTAGGTATAAAAAATCTAAAAATAAGTATAATTCCTCTTAAATTAGGCACTTTAAGCTAGATTCCAGTATATTTTCTATGAAATTGAATATGACTTTTTTTCCTACTTAATATAATCCTTCAAAATTCAGCACAATTCAAAAAAAATCTAGTATATTTTATATCCAATTGAGTATCATTTAAAGAAAATATAGTATATTTTTTATCTAAATGAAGTGAAAAAGAGTCGTGCTCAATTTGATAAAAAATATACTAAATTCTAGTTTAATGTGTTGAATTTAAGAAAAATTATACTCATTTTTTACTTTTTATACCTGAAAATATCAGGGGTAATTAGGTAAATTAATGTCTATTATATTTGACTAGGGAATGTAAACAAAGATCTTGATCAATATGGAGTACATACAAAGTTGAGTTTATAATTAGGGACTGCATATAAATTTACCATATAAAAAATGATTTTGAGACACGAATCACTTCCAAATCCCATTCATTTTTTATGATCACGCGGAAAGTAAAGTTTGGTTTTAGACATTTTATAAATAAAAATGAAGTCTAGATTCAAATTTTGGCAATGAGAAATAACGATTAGATGGAGCAATAGATAAAAGGTGCTATTAAAAGAGATTGATTGTCCTATAATCTCCGATTTGCAACAAATTGATCTATAATTATTATATTAAATCATAGCTTCTGCCACACCTATACAATAATCATTCGTGTTTTCTTTTTCTTTTTTTTTTTTAATTTTATTTCGAAGGTAGTCATCAATAAATTAAATGATTTTTGCTCATCAATAAATTAAACAGACTTATGAACACAGCAGTCAGCAGACACGGATCGGTTTTTCCTATCGGGGTTCGGGTATTTAAACCCGATAATTGCGTTGCCAATTTCGTCATTTCGTCTTTCTCTCGGGGCTAATTTAGTAATTAGGGTGCTATGAGGCATTTATATGCGATTCTTCGCCCTATCTCTTCTCTTCGATTCCAAGTTGCGGCGTCGGCGGCCTCCACTTCACTCAATCGCAGGCTAAATCGGCAAAGGCAACAATTCTTCATCTTTCCATTGTTAGAGCCACTGTTTTTTTTTTATTTTTGATGCCTGTCTATATTCGTTTAAGATTTTCTGAGTTATTGAGGTTTCTGGTTTTGATCGGCTCTCTCAAAGTTGTGGAGAAAACTAACTTTCTGGGGAATGGGGATTTGGATTCTTTCTTTTGTGGTTCTTGCCTAAAAAATTTGTTTTTTGGGGGAGATCTATGTTCATGTTATCCGTCACGCCACGTCTTTGGTCATAGGCTCTGCATTTGTTATAATTTGAATATTGTTGATGACCATTTCTTGGATTTGAGAGGATTATTAATCTACGTAGGGATAATGATTAAATATTGTGCCTTTCTAGTTCGGTGAGCGGGGGATTTGTTGAGCTAACAAAAGCTTATTGCTCTGGTTATGTATAGGTCGTCTTTTGATCATCTGTGGCGTTGTAAATGGATTTACTTGTTTGTGGCCAAAATATTGGTTGCTAAGGTTTGTAAAACATAATCTTCAGTCTGAGAGGTCCAAGTCTTCTCTATTTCCCTGATGCTATTGTTTTCTTACCTAAGACCTTTAATATTTGCAGTGAAGAGTTTAATATACTCGTCTATGTTAAAGATGCTCAATAGGAATGATTGTTTTCTATGTTTTTTTATGAAATTTGATCAAACAGGAGTATGTGGTCGGGATTTGTTTCAACGTTCTTGTCACTAAGCTTTTGTTCTGAAAATTTTAGTTTTTTTTTACCAATAATCATATCAACCAGATGTAACAATTTAAAGCTTTTGCTCACAGAGAATATGCATACTTGACAAAGCACTATGCAAGTATGAAGTAAGAAATGTTTCCTTTCTGTGCAGATGGATGTAGAGAAGCTTAGGAGGATGGCCGGTGCTGTCCGCACCGGTGGAAAAGGAAGTGTACGGAGGTAAATATTTATTTTATTGCCTATTGGGAACAAATGTTCACTGTCTATTTTCCTATCATTGGTGTATATGATCATAATACTAGGGTTTTGCCTATCAGCAGTTTGTGTTAACAGCTTATGGAGGCTGTTCGAACACATTTTTTTATCCTTATTATTCCTTACATCTTTTATCAGAAAGAAGAAGGCAGTTCACAAGGCGACAACAACAGATGATAAGAGGCTTCAAAGCACTTTGAAAAGAATAGGCGTAAATTCTATCCCTGCTATAGAAGAAGTCAACATTTTTAAGGATGATCATGTTATTCAATTTATTAATCCTAAAGGTAATTACATCACAAGAATAAAAATGAAAAGCAACAGTAATCAGTTACTGATTTACATGCTGATTTCCCTTCTTCTACTCAGTACAAGCTTCAATTGCTGCAAATACATGGGTTGTCAGTGGATCTCCTCAGTCAAAGAGTAAGTGATCTGATTAATATCAAACATAGGAGCGATGAATGTCAATAGAAAGCCTGATTTATATTAATTATAGTTTGTGTTTTCTCTCTCAAATTTATCATTCTTATGTAGACCACTCATTCAAAGTTTTCTTTGAACAGAACTTCAAGATCTGCTACCTGGAATCATTAACCAGCTTGGTACTTTTATCTCTACTCTCTGTACTCCTTTTTGGTTGTTCAACATGTTCTAATTTTGCAATTGTTTGCTACTGCCATTTATCTAGTCTGCAAAATTTGTTTAACTGATTTATAGTGGTGTGTATCCCATGACTTTTTTGAATTGGTTTGGAACTGGTTGTGGTTTTATTCTATACTCCTAGCTTCAGGTTGTCTATGTTCCCTCTTTTGTTGTGAATTGTTAAATGTTAATGGTATCATATTTTGCTTCTCTATTTGCTGATAAATTCTTTGTTTGCTTTTGCTTATATTGGAATGGTGACAGTTACTGTAAATGATGCACCTTGTTTACATGGGAGTGGTGAAAAAAGTTATGAGGATTACTAAGTTGTTACTTTGAGTCCTCCTAGGTATAGTCATTACAAACTAACCGGAGTGGCATGTACAACCAAAAAAGGACCTAGTTTCCTCACCAATTCAGTTGTTTTATCGGATCAGAAGTGTTTAAAAATCATGAAAACCCAATCTATTTGATCAACTGCTTCAATATAAATGGAAATGGGTTGTCAGGGATTTCAACTTGTCAAAAATACCATTCTAAATAATGAAACTTGGGATGGATAAATGGGCTTTTTGTGTTTTAACCTAATCTACCAATTATTATGCAAAAGGCCTAGATTTCCCTCAAACCCTAGCTGACAACTAAAATGACACCATGCAGCCATACACACTTCCATGCTTGACCTCGTCTGCATGTCTCCAGCAGTCGACAGCCTTGTACCAGCAATAAAATGTTGGCCGGACACCAATGATAATGTTGGCTGGACACCAATATGTGCTCAATCACCAATTCTTGATTCCAGCCTACCTAAGCTAGCTCCCTAATTGACAATGCTCGATGGAGACGCACCAAGCGTTTCACACCTACACTCTTTTGGTTGTTTCATCTGCTTGTCTTCTAGTGTTCCATTCCTACATCAGCAAGTCTAGCCATTCAGCATGCTAACGCAAGTTATTGACCAACAATTAAGCAATGACCTTTTTAGTGTCCTTTAAAATTTATACTGGTCAGGTGTTAGATTAAATTTTTATCAATAATTATTTCTTTGGCCCTGGTAAATAGTTTTTTTAAATATTGGTTTCTGTATAATTATGGGTTTTCATAACTAAAAATTTTAGGATGGTAAGAAGAAATATGGACCTGAACTAGCTAATGTAGGTTGGTTTGACCAAATAGTATATCTAGGTTGATTCCTTCTGGATTTGCAATTCCACCAATTGATCTATCGGTTTGTTCAATTCCATTTTTAGTTTGGTTTTTTGACGATGCTCCTAGGGTTTGTATCTTGTCCTTTGAAGTGTGCACTAATATTTTGTTTCTGATATCCAGGCCCTGACAACCTAGAGCACCTGAAGAGGCTTGCGGAGCACTTGCAAAAGCAGGCACCTGCTGCCAATCCAAAGCAGGATGAAGACGACGACGATGACGTCCCTGAGCTAGTGCCTGGGGAGACATTCGAAGCTGCTGCAACCGAAAATCAAGCTAAGTAGAGAAGTGATAATTCGACATACTATTTCAGACATTTCTTGCTCTTGTATTCCCATCCTGGATGATTCCAAATGGGAACCGAACGTTACCACTATGTTAAATCGACCACTGAAAGGCAAATGGTTTTATTCTTTCCTTTAATCAGAATGTTTTGAAGTAATGACTAGTAGTATATTTTGTGTTGTGAGTCTCAACTATATCTGAAATTGATGAATTGCCCAAGTGGCATTGTACTTTCTTTTTTTATCGTTTTCTTAAAAAAAAATTCATTTTCTCAATGGTTAAACTCAAGGTCATTTTCTTCTGTTTCATTGGTTATTAGTTACGATATTTTCTTTGTATATCAATTCTAAGTTTTGAATTGTAAAAATACTCTTTTATTCTCAAGATCTAGGGGAGCTGTCCTTTATGTTTTGGTAAACAAATTTAAATCCTTGTGCATCTGGTTCCTTTACAAAGAAGGTTTTCATGAACGGTTTATAAATAAGTTTTTAAATTTATTAAATTATATAAAATTTTAATTATAGATTTAATTTTTATTTAAATGCATACAAGTATAATAATTTGTAATTTTTTTACAGTTTTAAATTCTTTATATACGTTGAAAATAAAAAAAATAGATTCAGTATATTAGATAAGTATTTAATATAATTAGTTGAGCTTGATAACAAAACTCTAGTAACAACCAACCTAGTCTAGTCATTCATTCACCTTTTTGGAACAAACTCTCATTGACAGCATCATACGAAGCTACTTTCATTGATCTAACAGCAGATCTAAAGTCCATTCTAATCTCGTTAAATCTGAAAACAATTGTATAAATATTCACGAAGATAAACTGATTCGATGAGCCAACACTTTGTATTTCATGTTCAACCACAGCAAATCACAGTTGAAGATATTTTATTTCGAATTGGAATGCGATAAGATATAGGCCAGTCGACTGAAACTAACCTGAAAAACAAGTCGAAACAAAAAAATCTCCAAAAGCCAATGCCATTGGGTAATACAACGGGGATCAAAATAAAACAGTTCAAATTTAGTCAAGCAACCATCAAGTAGATCAACCGAGGTGCCATTAGCATCACTCTCAGTAAAGCAGGCAAGGTGAGCATTAAATATGAAGAACAAAAACAACTCTTCAGGCTTCTCTTAGTTCCTCTACGGTCATGTGCTTTCCCATTGAGTTTTCATGGAATAGAGATACAATGGGAAGAAGATTGAATCCAAAATCACACAAGTCGAGCAACGCAGCTTTAGTATCTACGCCTAGGGGGACTCCTAGAACGGTGAGCTCCAGGGGATCTGTAGTGAGAAGCACAATAAAATAGATGAAAAGGCAAGATCAGGTTTCAAAGAGATCAGTTGCACGATAGATGGAACAAGTAAACCACATTACAGAAATGAACATTTTATTTACAGGGCAAGTTTTGGAGAATCAATAAAAGTTAGATGCCTGAAAATGAGGTAGCAAAAACAAAAAATAAAAATAAAATCATATCTTCTTAGGAAATACCTTCTCCTCATGTTTCTACGCTTGACTGGACCTTTGCTGAAGGCCCAATCAACAAAAATTCTTTGAGTAAGGAGCTCAGTTCCATTAAGTGTTGCAATTGCAGTTTGTGCTTCCTCAAAGTTCTCGTATTCAATTAGAGCATAACCCTAAACAAGCAAGAAGTACACAAATTGTAATGCAAAAGGGAAAAAAAGACGGATAATAAATAAGATAGTAACATAGTCTAACCATGTTGGAGTGTTGTTGGGTGTTGCCACAAAAGTTTTAATAGATCTAATATCAAGAACCCAATTAATTTTGTATGCTTACCTACAGAGTCATTCTCAAGTAGTATATAAAACAGCTACTTTGTAAGATAAATATATTTCTAGCAAATAATAGGGCTCTCCATTATTTGGTTCAGCTTGAAAAACCAAAACCAACCAAATTTAATTTTTGTTCCGGTTAGGTTTTTTATTAATTCCATTTGGTTTGATTCAGAGTGGTGAAGTTGGTTCAGTTTCTTGACCATTTTAACCATAAAAACAAAATATTATTGGGAAGTTTTTCGTATTTAAATTTATGAAAGAATATATATAGCATATTTTAAAAATTCTAACTATAAAGTAAATGATAATTTTTACTCATTCGATTTCTTCATTTCCATATGGGATGAATAGCTTCAATTATATATCAATTGGTCTTCATTAGTCATTACTATTGTTTTTAATAATAATATATTCAAAGATTTAATTGCAAACATGATTTCACTATCCATTCCCGTTTCCCATCACCTAACGACATCCATCCTGTCACGTCCTCGAGTATTGTTTGCAAGTTTTCCTCGGCCACCCACAAGAGCTTCTCTCGAGCCATCCCAACAGCTTTATATCAAAGAGCCACTGCGAACCCAGGTACAGAGGCTTGCCACGAGAGCGCTGCCCAGTATCTCATCCCCAGCGACTTCTTACTAGAGCCTCTATGTTTTCTTTCTCCTATGGACAACAATCCCATTTGCTTCAGATGAAAGAAGCAATCTCTCGGCTCTTCTTCCCAAAACAACAACAACAACAACAACAATCCCACTAGGTAGGATAGGCTATATGGATCATTCTACGCCATTGAGCTCTACTATATCATATCTATATACTTAAATAAATTTTAATTTATTTTATTGTTGCTAATTAAGTCGTCCTTTCTTTTGTCTTTTTCTTCTTCGTTTGATATGCGTATTTGTCATAGTTGATGGAGATCTTGTGGTCGGCTAGAAGAAGAGTTGAATAGGCTAGGTCACCTCAATTCGATTACTTCTCTACAAGAAGGTTAGTGCGTAGCGGAATATACTAAAACAATGAAAACAATAAAGAAAGAACACAAACACTAACAAACTCGATGTAACGTGGTTCGGAGATTGCTTGCTTCTACTCCGTGACTTGTTCTTGAGGTGGACGATCCCTTAATCCTTCGGTGGATTAGTCCCCGACAATCTCCGGCTAGAGCTTTCTCCTTCTCAGTGAAGCAAACCTCTCACAATGCTCTCTTCCTCTTTACAAGATGAAGTTTAGGTTGAGGAGGAAGAGAGAAGGCTTTGGAAGCTTGGAGGAGAAGACTAGGAGAGTTTCAATCAAACCAGCAACCTCCTTCAATGCCCCAAGCTTCCTATAAATAAGAGAGAGTTGAACACAGAACCATACTATGCTTTCGTGAATTTGGACCAGTCGACTGGTCCTAGTACCAGTCGACTAGTACCTTACATTCACTCACACTAATCTTCTCCGGAGTCGCCCTTAAAGCCCTCTTCCTCAGCCTTCGCCATCAGATGCACCCGAACCCGCGGCTCCTCTCCATGCACCTTTCACGTTGCCTTGAAGTCCGCTTCCCTCGGCTTCACTCCGTTCCTCGTCTGGCGGTCCCTCATCCACACCATCCTTCACCGACTCGAGGATCCAAGCCCTAGGATGAGCTTCCCAAACTTGGCTGCACCAAGTTCCTCATGTGTTTCACCAAGTCCTGCATGACTCAAACACATATCAAATACATATAAAAGTCTAACTTAAACTCTTTGACACACACATCAAAACCATGATCGTACCGATCAAACCTAGGTCGATTACACCAACAATCTCTCCCTATTTGATGTGTAGCAATATGTTAAGTTAGGCACAAATAACAATTTGAAAATTACAAGCATAGTATAAACATGAAGCATAAAACCCAAACTCCCCCTTAACATATGCTCTATTACTCAAATTTCAAGTTTTGCACCAAATGGAGAAAATAAAAGTTTATAACTTAAATCTCCTCATTTCTCCCCCCTTTGACACCATCAAAAAAAAAAAAAAAAAAATTGTACCAAACAATCATATATCCATGGCATCAAATTTTAGTCTAAGCTAACAATGACTAGCTTCTGAAAGTGCTGGAAAATATGTACCAGTTGACTGGTATCTGATGCAGTCGATTGGTACACTAGCTGTTCGAATTTCAGCATTCTGAAGCCAACATCAGAAATGCATAAAAAAATCCAAAAAATTTTAAAAATCATGAAATTTTGAAAACATATATCTTTTAAGGTCATTTATTAAGGAAAAATATATTTTCATAGAAAATCAAAGTATTTTTGAAATTTTGACCAAATCTCAAAAACCTTGAAAACATGCAGCAATTAAGTATCAATTTGAAACCTTGTTTTGACTTCATATGTTTCAAAATAAGTGTACCACTATAAATAAAACATAGAATGTTTTCAAGACATTTAAAATGTTCAACCATGATCTATGGGCAAGATATCCATCAATTAAACATTTGTTTTCCCCATAGTTGGCCTATGATCACTAATGTTTGATACATTTCATAACTCATCAAAATGTCATAAGCATAAGTGAATTATTAAAATCATCCTATCATCTCACATCTATGTTTAGAAATATGATGCAAGTCCTTGTGAGATGAAATAAGGTAACCTCTACTTAGCCCTCTTTATCATGAATTTCTATCAAGGCTAAGTGTTCCCCCTTTAGGTCTAAAGTCAACTATATAGAAAAATTGAAATTATGACTTCCATGGTTGACTTATCTTAAAACCCTCTAACTTTTGAGGATTGATTTTGGTACCCAATAGAAGTTCTTTCTAATTGGGTTAACCAAATACTCCTTGCCCTCTAGCAATTAAGCAATGATAGGACTTTTCATTGTTGGATTCCTTAAACCCTAAACCCTTTTTGTTGAAGCTTGCCGCTAAAACCTCTCCTAGCATATGATTTGTTAGAATTAAAATTCTTAAATGCTCTTTTCATTTTTCTTACCATATACGCCTCTTGATCGCTATCCATTGAGGCGCTTGATTTTTCGGAGTCGGAGGAGGATGGGGATGAAGACTTCTTCTTTTTACCCTTTCCCTTGTTTGCCACAAGGGCTATTCCTCTTGATTTATGAGCTTCTCCATCTAGCCCTTCAACTCTGTTTCGTGGAGCTCCATTGTTGAGAATAATTCATCTAGAGAAGATTTCTCTAGATCCCTTGAGATGTAGAATGAATCTACAATAAACATCCATGTAGTGGTTCTTGGGAAAGCATTGATGGCTTTCATTATGATGTCTCAGTTTATAAGTGTCTCACCTACACTTGTTAGTCCATTTAAGATTTCTTTAATTCTAGAATGTAGAGTATATACCTTTTCTCCTTTCTCAAGCTTGATATTGTTGAGTTGAGTTCGGAGAAGGTCCCTTCTTGCTAATTTCACTTCCGATGACATTTAGTAGATGATGTATTGCTTTTGAATTTGCTAAATACTCTTCCCTTTGCTTCTTGCTCCATCTTATTTTCTCTAGTATCTTATTATTTTAATCCCTAGGCATTTTGAAATCATTTTCTATGATTAGTATAATATCAAAATCGGTTTCAAAAAATATCTCTATTTTCTTCTTCCATCAAGAAAAATCACTTTCGAATTTGGGTGGATAAATACTTGAGTCGGCCATTTTGATGAAGTGCTCTTCTTGGCGATTAGTCCGTTGAAGGACGTCCTCGCTCTGATACCACTTGTTGGAGATTTTGCGACCGACTAGAAGGGGGGTTGAATAGGCTAGGCCACCTCAATTCGATTACTTCTCTACAAGAAAGTTAGTGCGTAGCGGAATATACTAAAACAATGAAAACAATATAGAAAGAACAAAAACGCTAACAAGCTCGATGTAACGTGGTTCGGAGATTGCTTGCTCCTACTCCACGGCTTATCCTTAAGGTGGGCGATCCCTTAATCCTTCGATGGATTAGTCCCCAGCAATCTCCGGCTAGAGCTTTCTCCTTCTCGGTGGAGCAGACCTCTCACAATGCTCTCTTCCTCTTTACAAGATGAAGTTTAGATTGAGGAGGAAGAGAGTAGGCTTTAGAAGCTTGGAGGCAAAGACTAGGAGAGTTTCAACCAAACCATTAACCTCCTTCAATGCCCCAAGCTTTCTATAAATAAGAGGAGAGAGTTGAACAACAAGTCAACTGGTTCATGCACCAGTCGACTGGTCATGCACCAGTCGACTGATGTAGCCGTTGGACACAACCAACGGCACTCTGCAGAATCCGTGATCTTGCTAATGGCTATCTACCAGTCGACTGGTGTCATCACCAGTCAACTGGTCTTCGCAACCGTCGAGCACAGAACCATACTGTGCTTTCGTGAATTTAGACCAGTAGACTGGTCCTAGTACCAGTCGACTGGTACCTTACATTCACTCACACTCATCCTCTCTGCAATCACCCTTGAAGCCCTCTTCTTCGGCCTTCGTCCCTCAGATGCACTCAATCCCGCGACTCCTCTCCATGCACCCTTCGCGTTGCCTTGAAGACCGCTTCCCTCAGCTTCACTCCGTTCCTCGTCCGGCCCCTCGGATGTCTTCCACACCATCCTTTACCAACTCAAGGATCCGAACCATAGGATGAGCTTCCCAAACTTGGCCGCACCAAGTTCCTCATGTGTTTCACCAAGTCCTGCATGACTCAAACACATATCAAATACATATGAA
>JBBMJZ010000075.1:17310541-17326708 GCA_037833815.1 Zingiber zerumbet
CACGCTCCTCAAAGCATGGGCGCGTTCTCCAAATTGTCCTATGAAAGGGCATGTCAGAAAAGTGACTCTAACACCATACTTTAATATGACACGTAAATCCTTGACAAGACAGTAGAAACTTCCGTCGTACGATCCGCCTATTGACCGTGTCTTGTTATCAGTGGCACTATCTCCCAAGGGGATATCAATGGATATGAAAGGGGTCTCTGCTTGATCGAGCGGAGGAGCCGCTCGGTTAGGGATCCCCACTCAGTAGACTTCTGTTGCTTCCATGCAATGACTTAGTTCAGTAGATTATTTCCGCTCGACCGGGAGAGCGCTCCGGTCGCTTTGGCATTCTTGCTTCGTGATGAACATCTAATGTTCTTGTCATAGTACTCTTGGCTGTACGGGCGTTCTGCTTGAACAAGTCGCTTGTCAATCAGACACTTCATGCCCGACCAGTAACTACAGTAGACCTCTGCTCGACCCACCTTTCATGAGTTTACTAGTTTCCTAGTATTGACCACCCTAACTTTAATCTCCACATTAATCTTGACATTGACCTTAGACCATCTACTATCTCCGCCCTTACCTGCACTAGGCGGCCCCTTATCACCACGTCAATATAAATTTTGAGATTTCATACTATATCGTAGGTCCTTTGTACTAAATACAACAATTATAGCGCATTCCTATTCTACCTCTCACTTTGATATTGGATTACAAGAACAACACTAGTATTGCATTTCAAAAGTCTAACACTAGTGCTACATTTTAAAATACAGTACTATTGTTACGTTTTAAAATATAATTTATATAAAAATAAAAAATAGCGGTGTTGATTTTTATATAAATGGTAATGTTGATTTTTAAAAATCCAACACTACAATTAGAATGCAGCACCGGAAGAGGTAAAATTTCTTTTAATCAAGTGTTGCACTAAATACCATTAGATTAAGTAATGTCGGATTTGAGAGTTAACCAAGAGCTTTTGTTACGAAAGTGCATGAAAGATCTGCTAGTTTTGCCCGAGAAATAGGAGACACTCCCTGCGATTTTTTCTCGATAGCTAATCTTATTTGGATCTCTCCATAAATAGTATGGATCTTAAAAGATTATCAAAATCAAAGGTCGTTCATGGAGCAAATTGCGCCATAACAACAATTATAGTCACATTTCTTCTTTTCCGCTTCCTCCTCTTCTTCCTCCTTGTTCTTCCTCTTCCTTTCCACTTGATCCCCGAAGGGGATCGGAGAGAGAGACAAATCGAGTGTTCATTTGGCAGAATTGATGGTGTTTTTCGATTTGTTCTTCGTCGTCTGGGCTATGGCCTTTGCAACGCCGACAGCCGCCGGCGCCGCCGCGTCGTCGACGTTCACTCCCGCGGATAACTTCCTATTGGACTGCGGCGCCACTTCGGCGGCCACGATGCCAGATGGCCGCGCGTTCGAGACTGATGCAGAGTCCGCGCCATTTCTCTCTGCCGACCACGACGTCAGCGCCTCCGTGCCCTCCGTCCCCGGCGACGTCCCCTCCCCGCTCTACCTCTCCGCCAGGATCTTCAAGGGAGATGCTACCTTCAGCTTCGCCCTCTCCCGCCCTGGCTGGCACTGGATCCGCCTCCACTTCTTCCCCGTTGAATACCCGGATTTCAACCTCACCGAGGCCGTCTTCTCCGTCTCCACCGACGAATTCGTGCTCCTCCACAGCTTCTCCGTCGAGGGATACTCCGGAGGTTGGGTCCTCAAGGAGTACCTTGTCAACGCCACCGACCCACGCCTCGCCCTGCACTTCTCCCCTCAACGCAACTCCGTCGCCTTCGTCAACGGCATCGAGGTCGTCTCCGCCCCCGATGCGCTCCTCCCTGACTCCGCCTCCACCATCGCGCCCGTCGGAGAGACCGCCGGACTCTCCCTCCACGCCTTCCAGGTGGCGCACCGGATCAACGTCGGCGGCCCGGCCATCACCTCCGCCAACGACACCCTCGGCCGAACCTGGGGTCCCGACGCGCCCTTCCTCCAATCGCCCGCCGGTAAAAACGTCTCCGTCTCTCCCGGCATCATCAAGTACCCGGAGGGCGTGACGCCGCTCCTCGCGCCCAACTCGGTCTACGCCACCGCCGTCGAAATGGCGGACGCGGAGGTGGCAAATCCTAATTTCAACGTGACGTGGGGCTTCCCCGTGAACCCCAGCTTCGCCTACCTCCTTCGCCTCCATTTCTGCGACATCGTCAGCCAGTCGCTCAACGACCTCTACTTCAACGTCTATGTCAACGGCCAGATGGCGATCTCCGGCCTCGACCTCTCCACCATCACCGGCGAGCTGGCTTCGGCTTACTATAAAGACATCGTCCTCAATGCCTCCGTGGCGGCGGACCAGATCATGGTCCAGATAGGCCCGATGAAGGAGCCTGCCGGCCGAGTCGACGCGCTGCTCAACGGCGTGGAGATTTTGAAGTTGAGCAACTCGGTCGGGAGCCTCGACAGCGAGTTCGGAGTCGACGGGTCCAAAGCCGACGACGGCGACTGGAAGATCACGATGGTGGCGGTGGGATTCGCGATGATGCTCGGCGCATTTGTCGGCCTCGGCGCGATGGTGCTGAAGTGGAGCAAGCGGCCAGAGGGTTGGGAGAGGCGGAGTAGCTTCTCATCGTGGCTCCTGCCAGTGCACACCGGGAACACGAGCTTCACGGCGAGCAGAGGGTACGGCTACAGCACGAACAAGAGCAGCGCCTTCGCCTCCTCCACGATGGGCTTCGGCCGCTACCTCTCCTTGGCGGAGCTCCAAAGGGCGACCAAGAACTTCGACAAGAACGCGGTCGTCGGCGTCGGCGGCTTCGGGAACGTGTACCTCGGCGAGCTGGAGGATGGCACCAAGGTGGCGGTGAAGCGCGGGAATCCGCAGTCGGAGCAGGGGATCAACGAATTCCAAACAGAGATTCAAATGCTGTCCAAGTTCCGGCACCGGCACTTGGTGTCGCTCATCGGCTACTGCGACGAGAACTCGGAGATGATCCTGGTGTACGAGTACATGGCCAACGGGCCCTTCAGGGACCATCTCTACGGCAATGGCCTGCCTCCCCTGTCTTGGAAACAGAGGTTGGAGATCTGCATCGGGGCCGCGCGGGGGCTGCACTACCTGCACACCGGCACGGCGCAGGGGATCATCCACCGCGACGTGAAGAGCACCAACATCCTCCTCGACGACGCGTTCGTGGCCAAGGTGTCGGACTTCGGGCTGTCCAAGGACGCGCCGGGGATGAACCAGACGCACGTCAGCACGGCGGTGAAGGGCAGCTTCGGGTACCTCGACCCGGAGTACTTCCGGTGCCAGCAGCTGACGGACAAGTCGGACGTGTACTCGTTCGGGGTGGTGCTGCTGGAGGCGCTCTGCGCGCGGCCGGCACTAGACCCCATGCTGCCGCGGGAGCAGGTCAACCTGGCGGAGTGGGCGCTGCAGTGGAAGCGGAAGGGGCTGATTGAAAAAATCATCGACTCCAACATCGCCGGAACCATCAACGAGGACTCGCTCAACAAGTTCGTGGAGGCAGCGGAGAAGTGCCTGGAGAATTACGGCGTCGACCGGCCGTCCATGGGAGACGTGCTCTGGAACCTGGAATACTCGCTCCAGATGCAGGAGGCGAACCCTCCGGAGGCTGCCGTGCAGAAGCAGCAGGCGGCGCCGCCACCGAGGGAGGATAAGGAGGCATCCGGCACGAGCGCGACCCCGGCGATGGCGGCGCCGAGCACCAACCAGTCTTTCGAGAATTCGAGCACGGCCATGGCGAACGAACTGTTCGAACAATACGCCGGAATGAAAGGAAGGTGAGGGAGTGTGACGTCGACATCACGTGCTTGTCACGAGCTAAAAATTTGGTCTATTTTTTTTGGGTTTCTTTTATGGTCGGTCTTAGTCTTGATCAAGTCAATCACATTGCACAAAAATGATATATTCCGTGTTTATGAAAAAACAGAAAAAAGAAAAACATACGACAACAACAAAGAGACAATAGCAATTTTGATCCATTTAATCGATCAAAATTTTCACATGATTTGATCGATCAAATCACTTTGGTGCAATGGCTTGAATCAAATTGTTGTTCTAGTTATTCTAATTGATCCCAAGACAACACCTATAGAAAGTATAGGTTAAACTGAAGCTCTCGTTCTTTGAACACATGGTATTATTTCTAATGAAAAATGTATAAAAATCAATTGCCGTCTCAAATTTTGCAAATCATAAAAGGGCATTTTTTTTCTCCAAAAAAAATAAAAAATTCAGAAGGACATCCTATTTTTAATGTTGTTATATCAACTATAATTAATTGTTACAATGTATACTAACTCTTTAGTAATTTTTATAATGGTATAATAACTATTTAGTAGTTTTTACCACTGCTTTTAAGTTTTGGATTTAGAGTATATGATTTATTTATAATTGTGTAGCAGTTACTTTAGTAGTTTCCATAACTATATAGTAACTATTTAAAAGCTTCTATAACTATTTTTAAATAATTTAATTAAGTTTAAATAATTTTAACCCCGCTAAGAGAGTATTTTGATATAATATTATTAAGGATTTAGAATTTAAAATTTTAGGATTAAAGGTTTAGGATTTACTTATAATTGTGTAATAATTATTACTTAGTAGCTTCTATAACTAATTTTGATGAAATTTAAATAATTTTGATCTACTTAGTAAAAAATATTTTGAGTATTTAGAGTTTAAAATTTAAGATTCAAAATTTTAAAGTTTAGGATTTATAATTTATCTATTACTGTATAATAGTTACTTAATAGCTTTTACAATTATTTTAAAAATAATTTTGATAAATTTAAAGTGATTTTGATAAAGTTTGAATAATTTTAACCATATAAATAAATATTTTGATATAATAATACTTTATGTATATTAGTTTTAATTAAAATATTTAATATTTCAAGTAACAACTATCAAATTACTGATACCACAATGTAACATTGGAAAAAAAGGATATTTTTAAGTACAAAATATATGATAGAATGCCTTTTAATATTTTTTTTTAAAAAAAAACATTATTGATGATTTGTATAATTTAAGACGCTCATTTGATTTTTACCCATGAAAAATTGGAAAAAAAAAAACAATTGCATTCTTTGAGATAATTGTCAAAAGAATTATCCAAACTCCAAAAATAAAGAGAATGTAAGACATTCAATAAAAAATCTATTATAATGCTAAGAACAATCTTACAATATTATCTCTTTGGCACACCTGGAAGTTCCAACTTGATCCTTATTCATTGCATCTTATAGCTTGTATAGCACAGTTAAGATCTAAAAAGTACATCAGAAATGGACTTATGAACTGAGGGAGATGTGAGCAAACTGCCATAGTTACTGATCGATCTTACCACAAGGATGGCTTGAAGTTGCATCCGAGGTTTTAAGTTTTAAGAAAGTGATGCAGAATCACTGTCATTCTCGCCGTTATCGGCCTCCTTCACTTCCTGAATCATTTTCAGAACCTGCCATGTGGTTGGCCTACTGTCTGGCAATGGATGGACACAGGCTGCTGCGATGCTTACGATCATCATTAAGCGCTCATCGTCTCCACCATCTTCCCGTGTCGATTGAACCCAAGCAGGTATATCGGTTTCCATTAGGACCGGATGTTGTGATGGAGATTTGCCAGTGAGAAGCTCCAACAATAACACACCAAAACAGTAGATGTCCGATTTGGGAGTTAAAGGATCGTTGGATCTTTGAGTTTCAGGAGCTTGGTATCCTGAGACATCTTCGTTGTCTGATGACTCCACGAGAAATGAGAGACAATTGTCGGTTAGGCAAGCCTCAAAATCAGAACCAAGGAGGATGTTGGCCGATTTGATGTTGCCATGAACTAATGGAGAAGCTTGGTGAATGTATGCAAGTCCTTGTGCAACATCTTCTGCTATCTTAAGACATGAAGTCCAGTGAAGGGGCTTCGACCTCGTGGATCTTGAGCCTATATAGCAAAAAGAACGATTTCAGCACGAATGAATCGAAATCCAGCACCAGTCCAACAACAGAAATCAACTTTATTAGAGACAATGTAGCCTGATTTTTGACAAAACTTTCTTAGCATTTCTACTATGTTGACACAATGCTCTACTATATCGAAGCAAGAAAAGACAAATGCAAGATCTAGTTGCACAAACTCAATGATCCAGATATTCTTAGGAAATATACATTTTGGTCATTAGCGTTGCATCTTAAGAACACTGATCACAATGTTTATTGCTTTAATGATTATCACCTATCTAGCAACAAAGCAATTAATAGCTCTATGTGATAATCCACAGACATTCTTTCTGTAGTGTTTTCATCTTTGATATCTAAAATGCTCACAAGACCAAAACAAGAGATAAATCAGAATACTAATCTAAATTCTGATAGCAGCAAAAGATTGATAAAAAAAGCAAAACAAAAGAACTAGAAGTACCATTTAAATTCATGTATCAACTATCAAATCTACTTCTTTCAGGATTCTAAAAGATAAATCTTTAGGTAATTTGCTTTGTGTAAAACAAATTTGATCCACTGAAAAACTATTAGATGATACTCTTATGAAGTTGTATCTATTAAAAAACATTGCAAAGCAGTGAGATAAGAGAAATCAATACCATGAATCAATGAATGAAGGCTTCCATTGGGCTTGTAATCATACACCAGCAGCCTCTCCTCCTTAGATTGGAAGAATGCTCGCAATGGCACCAAATTGGGGTGGCGCAGCCTCCCCACCACCTCCATGTGTCCGTCGAACGCCTCCTTCCCGGTCGCTGCCAGCTTTGCTGCGTCTAGCCTCTTAACCGTCACAATGAGCCTGTTCTCCAGCACCGCCTTGTACGTTGTGCCAAGCTTCCCCCTCCCTAGCATTTCCGCTGACGACTTCATCAGTTGCTCAAGCGTGTACACCTGCGCCTCCCCAGAGCAGAACACCAAACACCCACTCTTTGCCAACTTCTTCACCTTCTCCTCCGACACCGCCATAGCCGCCGCAGCCATGAGCTCATTGCTCCCACTCTCGATCTCTTCGGTGTAGCTCTCCACGGCCGCTGTGGCCAGTTCCGCCGCCTCGGTGTTGCGCTTCACTGGGATTAGAATCTCCCCCTGCTTCATTCTCTTCCTCCGTCTCTGCATCACCAACAACGCGCCCAAGATTCCAATCGCCAGCATCGAGATGGCCAAGAACCCTATGGCGACGACGGCTCTCTTATGCATCTTTTGAGACGGCGAAGATGCCGGTAGATTGAACCTGCTATTTTGCCCTAAGTTAGCTCCGGCCGGCGACGACGCATTGTGAGAGTCATTACCGCGGTGGGGGAAGAGTATATGGGCGTCGACGCGGCACTCCTTTCGTAGAATCTTACCACAGAGCGCGGGATTTGCAGCGAAAGAGGAGGCGGAGAAGGAAGACAAGATGGAGGTGGCGGGGATCTCGCCGGAGAAGTTATTGAAGGAGACATTGAGGGTTTTAAGGGAGGTTTGGTTGAAGGCTGGGAGGGAGCCGTTGAAGCGGTTGGAGTCGAGGCGGAGAGCGACGAGGCGGTCTAGGGAGGCAAGGGCTGGCGGGACGGGGCCGACTAGGTGGTTGCTGGAGAGATCGAGGACACGGAGGCGGTGGAGGGAGAGTATCGAGGGCGGGAAGCGACCGCCGAAGCGGTTATGGCCGAGGAAGATGGCCCGGAGGTTAATCAGCGGGGAGAGGTCCGGGATGGGGCCGGCGAGGGAATTGTCCTGGAGGCTGAGTATACGGAGCTGGTCGAGGCGGTCTAGGGTGCCGGGGGTGAAGAAGCCGGTGATGTCGGAACTAACGAGCACGAGGCGTACGACACGACCGGTGGGGGAGCAGGAGACGCCAGGCCAGCGGCAGTGGGAGGCGGAGTCGTTGGAGGGGGGAGCGTGGAAGGCGAGGCGGTTGCCGGGGTCGGCGGCGGACTTGAAGGCGAGGAGAGCGGCGGCGTCGGAGGAACCGCCAGCGACGGCCGAGCCGACCGGGCCGGCGGCGGAAGAGCAGAAGAGGAGAAGCAGAACGCCGGCAGCAGCGCCGTCGAACATTGTGATGGGGGCGACGAAAGCCGACGGCTTCTCTTCTGCCTCCGCTGCTGCTTCTACGCTTGGAGTGGCCTCATCCTTTCTCGATCAGTTCTCTTTATTAACCCCCATACTTTCCTTTTTTTTAATTAGCCGCTGCAATTTAAACTGTTATATTTTATTCAATAATTAACAGCATGGACTTTATAAGAAAAATAAAAATAAAAAAAATACGGAGGTGCGAAATAAAATTTTACAGTAATTCTGTTGGGGAACGGCCTAGCGATCAGCTGGCCAGAACGAGACAGGATCTGACTTTGGCACTGGTCACGATATTAAATGACTTGCACGATTCATTTCCATCGCATGCCCATTTGAATTTTGAATGTGAGTGGTGAAATTTGAATGTCTCCTGATTCCCTATCTGATAAATTAACGAATGAATTTTTAAATCCGTATTGTCCTACTGTATCCAAGGCCTGAATATCGAGCTCAATAACTTTTTCCAATCCTTTTCTTCTGAGCATGATCCAATCGAACTTCTTGGGTTTTATGATCTTTTAATCCCATTTTATTATTGGGTATCAAAATGAGTTAACGATTTTAAAATTAGAGATTTACTATTTAAAACTGCAGGTCGAATTTCTAAATAATATGATATAATTATAATTTTTTTTTTGAAAAAAATATTAATTCATGTGTACAAAACTACAAATTTACCATTCTGGAGTGAGAGAGGAGAATGCTGGGGCCTGTTTGCACCGTAGACGGGCGATCGTTAAAGGCAGACAAGCGAAGAGCGGGACCGGTCAGACAACGGGGTCTACCTCGTTCACGTGATGGCGCCGTGAAAAAAGGACTCAAAGATCGAGTCATACATCTAAGCGGCTCCACTTCGAGTGGATTTGAACGGAGACAATTATTCTAAAACACCCCTTTCTTTCACCATATAACAATTAAACCATTGCTTTTAATTTCTTCTGATGTTTATGTGTTTTTTTTATTTATTCTAAAATGCATCTCATTTTATTATTTTCTTAAATTATCCTTTCAATTATAACCAGGATGCCTGACATATCAATAAAACTAGTGATCGATATACACATTACGTACGTAATATAATTCCAATAACTAAGATTCATACAATTGTGCAAGGATGATGATCCCAGTAATAAGCTACTGTAACAAATTTCCTTATAAAAAAAATAATTTAATTTAATATTATATTTATCTTAATAAAAAAAATTAAGAAAAGTATATTTTTAAACATTGTCGGCCTAAAATATTTATAGAAACTTCTTTGATTATAATATTGTCAATTCTAAAATGTGGGAATAAAAAAACTATATTTTTTTTATATAAAACAACCATAGAAAATTAATAATGAGAAAAATGCATAATAATACGTCGTAGCAGAGTTTCGAACTCTAGATTACTGATTATTTCGTTTGTGGAATTACTAATAAATTTTGAAATTATTTTTAGTGTGAGTAAAAAAAAAACATTAACATAAATTTATTTTAATCTTTATCAAAATTAATTAGTATAGGTGAAAGATTCTTAATAAAATAGTAAGATTACTATCGTATAACTTGAAAATGATGAATTTAAATCATGAAAATAAGCTCTTGCGGTACAAATTTATTTGGTGCTACTTATCTTTCTCCTACTTTGGACTTTCTAGCTGTAGATGGTGTTCCACTTGACCGGGAGGTACACTAATAAATGACTGCATTGATGCAAAGAAACAGAAGAGAGAAAGGTCTCTCCTTTTTGAATTCTTTCATAGCTCACCTCTCTTCTAATAATTGCAATTAATGAGTCCTACAACTTCTAGACTCCAAATATTAAATAGGAGTGTGGAATTATTTTCATGTTCCATTCAACTGTGCAATGCACAATGAAGGCAACAATGAATAGGCATCAAATCTAGGTTAGATCACATTGGGTAAAGGAAACAAGTGGGCAGTGATCAGGACTGATCTCCGGAAGAAACAAACGGAGTCAATTCACATTGATTACCTTTTGGCTTTGGCCTTCCGAAAACAATTCTTTTCTGTTTGTGTGACAGCTCACTTTTCATTATTTCTTATTTTCTATAATTTTTTTTTAAAAAAAATCAAACAGGCATTTTTCTATTATCCAAATAACTTCTCCATTGTATCAATTGTAATAAAAAATAATTATATCCCATAAAGAGATGCGAATCATAAAATTGACTATATGTTATAGCCGACCATCAAATAATTCTAATTCAAGAGATTGAAAAAACTAATTTTCTAACTTATTCGTAACAATATATAGAGGTAAAATACTATTCAGTTTAAAATCAATACTAATTAATAATATATTAACATCGATTATCTAAAGTCTAAATAGATGCTCATAATATATTATTATATTAAAATATTCTAAAATTACTTAAACTTCATTAAAATCATTTTAAATAAATAAAAATTACTTTAAAATAATTATTACAATTACTTAAATAACCGCTACATAGTTTTATAGTTAAATCTTAAATATTAAAATCTTAAATCTTAAATGCAAAAAACACTACTATATCCAAATAATCTTTACCAACTTAATTAAAATGATTTAAACTTGTTTAAAATCACTTTAAAACTTTATAGAAGTTACTAAATAACTACTATAATATTACAGTAGTATAATAGCACTGAAATAGTATTCTCGAGATATAACATCTGATAAGAGACCCTTTTATTTTTTTTTTTTTAAAAGATATTTTTTGACAATTTATATAATTTGAGAGTCCTAATTTTTATCTAAAAAATAAACCCCAAAAAATTTGCTGTCACATCTGTCCTCTTTATTAGGATCTTTGATTGGCTCGGTTCCTATTAGACTTCTCTTTCAACAGCATGACCTTAGGATATAAAAAGTGCATATTTATTATTATTATTTTTAAATCTCAGACTAAATTCTTAGGTAAGGTTGCTGCAGATAAACTTTAAACTCTAAGATTAACAAAAAAAAAAAA
The DNA here is from genome assembly GCA_037833815.1 of Zingiber zerumbet. Classification (NCBI taxonomy): domain Eukaryota; kingdom Viridiplantae; phylum Streptophyta; class Magnoliopsida; order Zingiberales; family Zingiberaceae; genus Zingiber; species Zingiber zerumbet. The sequence goes on from JBBMJZ010000075.1 coordinate 17,321,579, forward strand.
ATACTAAGTTTAAATAAAATTTCAGATGTCAAATAATACCACAATTTAAAGGCGAGAGTTAGATTTAAGTTTTGTACCTCTTCCTGGTCTTCTCGATGTCTGAGCCAGCTATGGCTCTCAGGTATGCCAGCTTGTGACCTGTATAATCTAACAAAGAGACAGATCAATCTTTGAATATTTGTGTAAGAACCATGGAAAAAAGAAAATTGTAATCAGTCTGAGTACAAGTTGCAATTTTGGAGATGCACAAACGAAAAATCCACAGTCGCCTATAAATTATAATAGGAATTGTAATAGGAGGTCTACATTATGAAGGATTTAACATTGTTCAAGAACAAAACCTGCACAACTAATGAGATCCGGCAACCAAAGCAAGTAGTATATATATCTTTGGGATCCAATACTACCATATATCAAGTGGATCAGGAGAAACATACACAAAAGGTTCGGTCCTGCCATTGAAAATTAGTGCAAACAAGGGTTACTTGAATTTAAGTTGCATGGGTGAGACTTGTTAGATCTTCAGAACTCCATTGCAAATTCAGAGCCCATTTTGCCAATGAATTTCTACTTCCCCTTGATTTTGCAATACGCATAAAATCCAGAGCCCACGAACCCAAGAGCTTGGCCAATAACATTCAACTGGACAGGGGGACAAAAAGCAGAATGACACTTCATTAATTGAGTAAAGGGAAAAGCATTGAAGAGGAAGAAACTTATGGAATTACCGTATCGAATGGAAGACCACCAAATAACAACCAGCCAAATCCTATGGTAAACAGATCCTACAGAAATTTGGAGGTTAACTTCAACACAAGTGCATGAAGAATGCAGGATCGCCAGAAGAGCGTCAAACACAAAAAACCAACCTTCAGATTGCCGCACATTGTTTGTGTCAAAGCAGAGTTCAAGGTCGTGTTCAAGAAAATGCAGTAGTTCAATAAAAATGCCAAGATACAGGAAAATATCATCACAACCTGCATCATAAATAGAAAATTTCCATTTAGTCATTCTAGCATCCGCCCTGAGGTTTTCTAGTTTGTCAGTGCCACTCTTTTCTTCCACACAGTCAAAGACAAAATAGAAAGGAACAACAACAACAAGCCTTATCCCACTAGTTGGGGTCGGCTAAAAAAAAAGGAACACAATATTGGGCACACGGACAGAAAAGAAATTACCTGAAAACCAAGCGAATAAAGATAGGGAAAATTCATTGTAAGCTCCAAATCACCATGAAGATATGTCCCGAATAGCAATACTGGCCCACATACAATTCCTGAATATCATAAATATATAAAAATTTAAATTTCAACTACTGCATAAAATGCTAAATTATTTCAGTCAACTACGGTTCTATCTACACAATAGACCCCCTCAGGGTATTACCATTGCACCACATGAGCCCAAAGCTGTTTAATCCACTGGATTTTCCTGGGAAAAACATGAAGCTGACTGTCAAGATAAATCCAACAACAATAAAAAGAACAAAAAGAAAATGCAGGTATACCAACGCGGTTGATCGTTGCTAGATAAATTGCAGTTGCCATGTTAGCAATGAAGACCATGCCATAGCCATAAAAATCAAAGGATAGGTCTCGAGCTCCAGCAACAAATGCTCCAAGGACAATCATCACAACACTGATAAAACCAATGGTCTAGCCATTAAGAATTAAATAAAATTGGAAAAAGTAATGACGATATAAATAATCAGCTGGAACCAAGAGTGCACATGTTTATGCATGAAAGGGCATTGCATGGTTGATCTTAAAGAACAACCTATGTCACGTATGAGATCCTAAACCCTCAAATTGGGAGTTGGCAAAATTCGCCCAGGGTTCACAATTTTTTTATATTGATTGGTGATGGTACCCAGGTTATTTCCCGAAGTGACTGTTCAAGAAGTAGGACATCTCCGAATACCTTGACCCCAAGCTCAATTCTCGAGCACTGGACATCCCTGAGCGTTAAGGATTGACATTCCCAAACATTAAAGATTTGGTGTTCCCGAGCACCAAATATGGGCTTCAGATGGGCATTCCCGAACATTAATGATTTGGTGTTCCCAAGCACCAAATATGAGGTTTAGATGGATGTTCCTGAGTAGCTAAGGGTGGGTGTCCAAAGCACTAATGATGGGTATAGAGCTGTCAGACAGGTCAACCCATAGTAGGGCGAGTCGGCCTATGGCGGGCCAACCATTTGGCGAGGCGGGGCGGGGCGGATTGGTCAGTCATCTTGGCGGGTTTGGAGATCCCCAACCCAACCCAACCCAATTCAAGACGGGTTGCGGATTAGGTGGGCCAACCTGCGGGCCCATCAAAAATTAAAAAAATTAAAAAAAGTTTCATATCTTCAACGTTTTACTTCGGAAAGATTTCATCAATCAAATATATCCAGAAATAAATATTTTAAATGTGAATGTACACAAACAAGTACACATATTTTATAAAAAGTATTAGTTTTAATTTAAAAATTATAACAAAGAAAGATAATAAATTGACATAAAACTTAACTTACATGTGTTTCTCAACCCACGGGCCAACCCAAACCCATTGCGGGCCGACCCGCGCGGGTCGTGGTCCTAGGCGGGTCGGGCAACGACGAGCTTGGGTTGATAAAATTTTAACCAAATTCTCATAAATTGTTTAACGGGGCAGGTCAACCCGACGGGCCGAACCCAAATTGATAGCCCTAGATGGGTATTCTTGAGTGCTAAGGGTTGGTGTTCTTGAGCACCAAATATAAGCTTCATATGGATATTCCCGAGCACTAAGGATTAATATTCCCAAACACCGAGTATCATCTTCTGAATCGATTAGCCCGAATACCAAAGTACTCGGTCTAGCCACATCTTAATAGGCCTCATCAAGATCATTCAAGACTTAGTCCCAGAGTACTTAATGCTCATCCAACAACAAAGTCTCATTTGAAGACTAGGTGCTTGGGTAAGCTATTGTTCGGATTTCAACTCCTAGTGACTTACATGGAGGTTCCAGTTAATGGTGGTCGGATCTGATTCCCTAATCACCTGCCAAGAAATACATGGCGTCTTATGTATGGAGAGGCCCATAGTGGCCGTTAGTGTTGGTGCAATATTCCCTGGGTCAAGGTTGACCAAGTTGATTAGGCTTGAGTTGGCTCAAGTCTGAGTCTTGATGTTTGAGTTTCGATGTTTGACAATATGTGGAGGTTGCAAGTGCAATCGTCCGATTGAGGAGATTGCTGATGTAATTCCCCTCTGGTGGATGACCAATTTGATGTGAAGAAGAGTCAAGTAGGTCAAGGTTGATCAAATACTTAACTGAGAAAGCCCTAACTGGAGGTTAGGTAGTAAGAAAATCCTGGTGAGTGAAGCCAGGTGAAAATCCTAGTGAATGAAGTTAGGTGAAAGTCCTGGTGAGTGAAGCCAAGTAAATGAAAGTCCTAGTGAGTGAAGTCGGGTAGATGGAAAATCCTGGTGAGTGAAGCCAGGTGAAAATCCCTAGTGAGTGAAGCTAAGTGAAAGCTCTGGTGAGTGAAGCCAGACAAAAGGGAAAATCCTGGTGAGTGAAGCCAAGTGAAAATCCTAGTGAGTGAAACTAGGCAGATAGAAAGTCCTAGTGAGTGACGTTAGGCAGAAGAAAATACCTGGTGAGTAAAGCCAGACACGTGGAAATCTAGGTGGGTCAAGGTTGACCGGACACCTGATGTTGGGAAGTTCAAGTAGGTCAAATGAGTGACCGGATACTTGACACAAGGAAATCCAGATGGATCAAGAGTGATCGGACATCTTGAGGATTTAAATAACATCAAATCAAAATTATTAGGGTTGATTTGTAGCCGGGGGTGGTGAATAGCTCGTCGTGCTCGTTGTCTTGCTTCGTGACGATGATATGCAGAGGAATGAACTCAAAACAAGACTCACAACGCTAACACAAAGATTTACTTAGTATCTACCTCAAGAAGAGGTGACTAATCCAAGGATCCACACACGACATGTTCTCCACTATGAAAAATACTCCTTCTCGGTAACTACCGGAGATGGAGAAACCTCGTACAAACTCACACAACAAAATACAACTCTAAGCAAGAAGTAAATACAAAAGTGTACAAAGTAAAACCTTTTCTTGTTTGATCTCTTGTTGATGAAGATACCTCTGGACTAACTGGAAAGTGCAACAATACTTGTCTTCCACACTTGAAGTTCAACGAACAGTATTAGTGAAGGATCGTGTAAGCGCTGTGCCGGAAAAGCTACGAAGAAGAAAGCTCGCCACGACTTTATACTCTGCGCTTCTAGGGCTTCCAATCGATTAGACTTACTCCCAATAGATTGTTACGTCACATCCATGCAATCACAGCCGTCCATCGCTCGCTTCCTGCGCAACAGTCATATCCCAATCAATGGATCAATTAGGGAACGTTCTGTACTCGTGATAACGCTTCCCAATCGATCAGCTGATCGATTGGGCCAGCCTTCACTCGCAGCACATCTTCAATCGATCGGCTGATCAATTGATCCACGCTTCAATCGATCGGTTGATCAATTGACCTTAATTTGACTTGCTTAACTTAAGTCCAAGGCTCCCAAACCCAACATCCGGTCAACCGTGACCTGTTGGGACTTCTCATGCCGAGCATCCAATCAATCTTGACCTGCTGGGACTTCTTCACCAAGTGTCTGATCAATCCTTTGACCCACTTGGACTTTTCTCTTCGTGCCAAGTATCCGGTCAACCTTGACCCACTTAAACTTACCGTCTCGTGCCAAGTGTCTGGTTCTCCATAACCCACTTGAACTTCCTTCCACCAGATGTCTGATTACCCTTAACCCATCTAGATTTCCTTGTGTCAAGTATCCGGTCACTCATTTGACCTACTTAGACTTCCCAATACTAGGTGTCCGGTCAACCTTGACCCACCTGGATTTCCACGTGCCTGGCTTCATTCACTAGGTCTTTCCATCTATCTAGATTCACTTACTAGAACTTTCCATCTACCTAGCTTCACTCACTAGGAGTTTCCATCTGCCTAGCTTCACTTACCAGGACTTTCACCTAACTTCATTTACTAAGATTTTCCCACTGCCAGGATTCACTCACCGGGGCTTTCACCACCAAGTGTCCGGTCAATACTGACCCACTTGGATTT
>JBBMJZ010000075.1:17400633-17410912 GCA_037833815.1 Zingiber zerumbet
AACTTATCCCTTTTTATACCTAGGGTATTTCTGTTATCTATTACCACTTAAGTTTACTTTCGCCCTTTATTTGATCAGCACGGCCCTGCTGGGTTCTTGGTCATCCGAAACAACTTAAGGCTTTGCTTAACTAGAGGTCTCCGGTTCGATCCTCGGCCCGACCTCTTTTTGCCTCAACTTTGTTTCTTTTGGTAAAAATACCAAACGAACTCCAAAAATTACATAAAAATATTCTAAAAATCTCTAGAATATTTCTAAAGTATTTCTATATATTTATAAGCATTTTTAGAACTCCAAATATTAAAATTTGGGGTGTTACATGCTCAGAATTCATTTAGAGTCGGTTGGTCCAGAATGACGCTGTAGGCTGACGGCACATCCACCACGATGAAATTGATCATCCGTGTCCTCTTCAATGGCTCTTCAGTCGGTTGGCCTAGAATGACGTTGTAGGCTGACGGCACATCCACCACGATGAAATTGGTCGTCTGTGTCCTCTTCAACGACTCTTCATCGAGCGAGACCGCCAGGCGCAGTTGGCAGATCGATGACACTTCGTTGCCAGTGAACATGTAGAGTGGAGTCATCATTGGCAGTAAATCACCTAGATCGATTTGCAATTGGTTGAATGTTTTCTTAAATATGATGTTCACCGAGCTTCCTATGTCAACAAAATTAGTACGGTGAATAGCATAATTAGCTATTATCGCTAAGATAATCTAGGCGTCGTCATGGGGGATCTCTACCCCCTCCAAATCCTTCGGGCCGAAACCAATCTCAGGTCCTTCGATCTTCTCCTTACTGCAGCCAATCGTGTGAATTTCAAGCCGTCGAGCGTGCAACTTTCTTGCTCGATTGGAATCACCACCCGTTGGTCCCCTCGGAGATCATTCTTATCTCACCCCGAACGGCGTTACTCCTATTTTCCTCCTCTCGAACTGAGGGTCGTCTTTGTTCGACATGCTCCCGAACAAGACTTTTGATTTCTCCATCGTTAAGATTGATCACGGTGTGGTTCAACTGTTGTTCTTTTGTCTTCCCTTCGCCCAACTGATCCGTGCCTATATCTCTGATCGGGCGATGTTGATTGGCTATACTGCCTTATTGGGGCTGGCTTTCTAGCCAAATAGCAGTCTCGTATATTATGAGTCGTCGACTGATGGAATGAGCAAAACATCGACATACATAGTTTGCCCCTAGAGGCTTTTGGGTGTCCTGCCCCAACGTTCTGCACGACATGCGTCCTAGGCTCATGTTGTGGTTGAATTCCTTCCAATCGAGCCCTTTAGGAGGCTGATGATTGCGCAGTTGACGCTACTCGGATGTCGCTGCTAGTTTGACGGGTGCCTCCTTTTTCCTGGCCGCCTGGGCTGCTTCTACATTCATGTATTCATTGACTCTTTTTTGTAGATGACCAAAGTCCTTTGGCAGCTTCCAAATGAGTGACCGGAAGAATTCTCCTTCAGTGAGTCCCTGAGTGAAAGCGTTTACCAAGACATCCGAGGAGGCCGCCGGGATGTCCATTGCCACCTGATTGAAGCACTAGATATATGCCCTTAAGGCCTCTCGTAGGCCTTGCTTTAGTGAGAATAAATTCACACTCGTCTTCTGGTGACGACGACTGCTAGCAAAGTGATGTAGGAAGGTCTCTCGGAAGTCTTTGAAACTGTGGATTGAGCCGCTCGACAAATGTTTGAACCAGCGTTGTGCCGATCCAAATAACGTGGTAAGAAAGACTAGGCATTTTACCTCGTTCGTGTACTAGCGCAGCATGACCGCATTATCAAATTTGGCTAAGTGGTCGTCTAGGTCGGTCATCTCATTATATTCCCCCAATCGTTAATGGGGTGTAGTGCTTCGGCAGAGGGTCATTTAGAATCCCCTATGAGAACTGTCGGTCGACCTGTTCAGGTGAATCGTCCTCCCTGGGTTTCCTTTTTCTTGTGTTTCGATCGGGAGCCTCATCATAGGACGATCCCCAATCTCTATCAGCCCGACCTCTCTCTACTGCCGGGGTCTAAAATGACTCTCGATGTAGGGGGTCCGGCGCATGATGTTCTTCCTCACAGGTGCCAATCGACGTCTTTTCATTCAGGTCCCGAATGGAAAGATGTTCCGTTCAGTCCACTCGCTCAGCCCGGCGACCTTTCGCAGGAGCTGCAGGCTCCTGTACTTGCCGTTCGACCAGCCATTGTTGAGCCTATATTAATGCGTTGAGATTATCTCGTGGTAACTTCACTGTTATGAGTCATACAGCGTCTTCCATCTTCTTGCTCAGATACAGCATACGTTCGCGCGCACAGACGGCGCCAAAATGATCTTGTTCGAAGGCGCGAAGCTGGAAAGCCTGGGAGGTGGCAATTCCACTGACAGAATGAAGACCTCACCCTCTGCAAAACAAAATCAAAATAGGGAAAAAATAAGTACTCAAGATCAAGATATCTTATCCTTTCTTCATACTTGGCGTGTCCTTTTTATACCTTTTCTGATGACCTTTCATCTTCATCTTTTTTAATAATATTAATTATCTATAGAAAGCATCTTTGTCTTGACTTCTATATACTTAATGACAGGTGGAGTATCTTCCTTTGCTTTCTCTTCCTCAAGACCTTCAGTCTTCTTCTTTACTACTTCGCCTGACTGATGCCGGGACTGTATCCAACTGGAAGGATGGTCCGCTCGAGCGGTATCCTTCCGATTGACAGATAATGTTAACCGCTTTGAATTTGACTTATACCATGATCATTGACTTGTGTCACGTAAGCTTGTCCCTCTGGATCAGATGATATTGGTGTTTTCTAATTAATCTGTTCTTGGTATAAAGTAGGTGCTTTAATCTCTGTAGTTTCACTTTTTTCTTGTCCAGTTTAGATTTTTTTTTCCCTTATGGTTGATTCATATTATGTTAATCAACAAAATTACATTTTTTATCCTTTTGACTGTTTACAAAATCTATTTTTTTTTCTGAGTTTCTGTGCCCGTAAAAAACAAGAAAGTTATACGCTGCCTTTATTGTTAAATGACCGGCAAAAGATTTTTTATTTATTGTTACACGTGCTTGTTGAGGACAATGCATTTGATTACCGTTGCAATTCATGCAAACATTGACTAGCTTTTCTTCTTGCTCTTGTACAAAGATTACTTTTTTGCCTGGGTATGTGCTAATTTACCTGGTTTCGGCTTAAAATTAAAAAATAATCATTCAATATATCAGCATTAGAGATTAAGTCATCCGATCATATCAAATTAATATTAAAATTTAATAATTATTAGAATATTTTTATTATTTTTTAATTGATTCATTGATTAAGTACTTTTATACGTTATAGTGTTCTTAGAGATAAATATAAATAAACAATAAAATTTATTATTGCTCTCTTATTCTGCGTCGTCGTCGTCCGCTTTCTACTTTTTTTCTTACATGTTATCAAAGTCTTTGCTCTTCTTCATTGCCACAACCACCTCTTCTTGCTGCTATCTTGAACCAAAGGATCTGCTCCTCCTTTCTTACCGACACAAGTTTTGTTGCACTCCAAGCCCAGCTCCCGCCGCCTAGAGCCTACAAGTAAGAAGTTCCTACTCTAGGACCGATGTCATCCTCCTTGCAACTCGTCGACGAGGCCGCTGAGATCCACCATGAACCTCCACTATCGCTGTCATTGCCGTCGGCGGCGGAGCCACCCTAGGGCTAGGGTGGTCTGCAGCCCCACCCATCATTAAAAAAATAAAATCAAAAAAAAATCCATCCTCATAATTTCCTTTTATTTATTTTTCAATTGCATGTCGCATGTGTTATATTAACTCAAAAATTTTGATTTGATTTAATTAAAGTTCCAGAGCCCACATAGTTTTATTAAGGATTTTAATTAAATAAAAAATTAGGCACGACCCTTCACCTCTACATGCTTACGCATCGTGTTCTATCTGCCATACACTGCACGAACAGTTAGCATTGCCACCTTCCTTGTTCTTCCTCACAACCGTGGAGCCATAAGTATAAAAGATTTTAGTTTCAATCCTCTTTGTCCTTTTTTATCACTAGATTCGAGCAAATCTATTCATCTTTGGAATAGATTTTCTTCTAGCTCCTTTCTCAATAGTGTAATCTCTTAATTTTTTGAAGATTTTTATATTATCGTTCACTTGATATTTCATATTCATATAATGTATAGGCATTCGACAGTGACTCTACGAGTACAATCGTGACATCTCTTCTTTCGAATTGCACGCAATATTAGTGTGGCAATCATCGTAGGTTTATTTTCATTTGATATTATCTATATGAGTCAACTACTATTTTTTTCTTTTGATAACTTGATTAAATTTATTAACATGTTTATTAATTAGTTTGATTAGTTTTATTTATATAATTGCTTACTTTTCTTTATTGTTTGCTTGATATTAGCAAGTATGGTATCGTATCATGTTATATTAGATTGATCGCTAAGGAGTATTTCTTCATCATTTGATGATGATAATTTCTATATTTATTCACATTAATATAGACAATTCGAGGAATGGATAAAGAAAAAGTATCTAACTCATTTTTTAAAGCAAAAGAGGAAACATTTACAAGTCGGGAGAATTTTCTACCAATATTGATATATCAAATTCTAGTAGATTCTCTACCAATATTGATATATCAAATTCCAGTGATCATGTTGATGTTAGTTCTCTTAAGCCTAATCTAGCATTACGTACTCCGATATGGAAATATCCTGTTAATCAAATGGATGAAATTAAACGAGTTTATATTAAGATGGGATTATATCAACCTATTAAGAATAAGTATCCACCAACCAAATTTGGAAGTCAAAATTGACGATTTCAAGATCATTGGTTTAAAAATTTTACTTGGTTAGAGTACTTTCCTTCGAAAGATGCTACATTTTGCTTTCCATGCTTTTTGTTTGAGCATGAACATCCTCACAATTCTTCATTTATGATACATGGATTCAAATATTGGAAGCGAGTTAAAAATGGGGATAGATGAACATTTTTGATGCATATAGGATGCAATACTTCACCACATAATAATATTATGGAATATCTTGATAATTTGATGAATATACCTTGTCATATTGACAAAGTGATAAATACACAATCTTTAAAAGAAAAGCAGAAGAACCGATTGTGGCTTACAACAACTATATTGAAAGCATTCGATGACTCACTTTGTAAGCATGTGCATTTAGAGGACATGATAAGTCTCCATCTTCTACTAATCACAGAAATTTTATCAAAATGATAAAATTTATATGGAAAATGAATGAGAGTATTGGGAGCATCGTCTTAGAGAAATCTCCAAAAAATACAAAGTATACTTCACCAAATATTCAGAAAGACATCTTAAATATTCTTATCAACCAAGCGAGAACCAAGATTCGTACAGAATCGGTGATGTAAAATTTTGCATTTTAGTTAATGAAGCAAAAGATACATCTAACAAGGAGCAAATTACTATTGCATTGAGATTTGTGGATAATAATGATTTTTTATAAGAGCGGTTTTTCACCATTGTACATGTGACTGATACACCTGCTGCAACACTTAAGAAGGAAATATCTAATGCTCTTGGTCGTTATGACTTGCATATTCATGACATACGGGGACAAGAATATGATGGTGTTAGTAATATGCTTGGTTCTTGGAATGAATTACAAGCTCTTTTCTTGAAAGATTGTTCATGTGCATATTATGTACATTGTTTCGCTCATCAACTTCAACTAGCATTAACTGCATCTGCTGAAAAAGAGGTATCCATTTGGTTATTCTTTTCAAAATTGAATTCAATTTGTAATCTTATTAATGCATCTCCTAAACGTAATGCTGAGTTGCATTCTACTCAAAGAATTGAAGTTGCACATATGATAACTACTGGTGAACATGATACCGGTAGAGGATGTAATCAAATTGGAAATTTACTATGACTTGGAAAGATTTGTTGGAGTTCTAATTTTGACTCAACTTGTTGCATGATTGATATGTATAGCTCTATGATTACTGTGTATGAAAATACGGTGGCTGATGGATCTTCTAACTCCATTCGTGGTGAAGCTAGTTGTTTGTTGATTGTAATGAAGTCCTTTGATTTCATATTCATATTACACTTGATGCAAAAAATAATGGGGATAACAAATATGATTTGTCGAGTATTGCAAGAGAAATTTTAAATGTAATGAACTCTGTTTCAACTACTAAAACTTTGGTTCATACTTTGAGAGAAGAAGGTTTTGCTATTCTACATAGTTATGTGGAAGAAGTTTGTGCCAAGTAACATTGAGATACCACATATGGAAGCTCATTATAAATCTACTATAGGTTGTTCTTGTCAACAAAATGACTCAATTACAGTTGAGCACCACTATCGATTTGATATATTTGTTGCTATAATATAGTTTTAAGTTAAAGAACGTAATAGTAGATTCAAGAATGAGACAGTCGAACTTCTTAAGTTTAGTTGTGCTTTAGAATCTAAAGAAAATTTTAAACTTCTTAATGTTGATCACATTTATCGACTTGCTGAGAAATTCTATCCTCTTAATTTTGATACACAAGATTTGCACCACTTGAAAATGCAATTGAATCACTATAAGTTTGATGTTGTTGGCCATGAAGGATTTTAGAACTTACCGACTATTTCTGAATTATGTCAAAAATTAGTTGAAATAAATAAGTAAGAAACCTATAATTTGATTGACAGGTTTTTTTTCTTCATTATTATAGTTTATACATTATAACTATATAATTTACTTATATATTAAATCTAATATATTTATTTAATTAACAAGGTAATTCATCTTGTTTTAATTTTTTCCATTTATACAACAACTACGGAATGAGTATTTTTAGCTATGAAATTTGTTAAAATAGCTCTTCGTAATAAGATGGAAGAAGAGTTTTTAGTATATTCTATGATCATTTACATTGAACGGGAGTTGGCTGAAAAGATTGATAATAATATAATAATTAATGAGTTTGATTCTAAGAAAAATTGAAAAGAGCAGCTTCAATAGTATGTTTCACTTCATACTTTAATTTTAAATATATTGAATATTAGACACTTTTATTATATAATTTTAAAAAATTAATAATCACATTTTTTGTTTATAGTTTTAAATTAATTAATTTATTATATTTCGATGATTAAACTGTAAATTTAGATTCTAGCTATACCCCTTATTGTCACCATAAAGTCATCATATGTGCGTTGTGCTTCAGCGAATAGTGATCCCTCTTTGTCACAACCGACTTTATTTTTCCAGATAAATTATTTTCTCTTCTTTCTTCTTTAATTTCTCTTTTCTCATCATTGTTTTTGGCAGTTTCTTTTCTTGTTTCTCCTATGGTTTCTTTATGTCCGCGTCAATTTTCTGTCGTTTATTTTCCTGCTTCTCCTTCAGCCTTTGTGCTTTCTTTTTATAGCATTGACCTTTTTTTTAATCTTTTCTCATCGTTGCAACCCTCTCTATTTAAAAAAAAAATCTTTCTTTTCCAACAAGCCCCTCTACATTTTCTTTCTTTAAAACAAATTCTTTCTTTTCTAGCAAGCCACTCTACTTTTCCTTTCTTTCTCAATTCCAACAAACCCCACTACTTTTTATTTCTTTAAAAAAAAAAAAAATTATAACGAAGCCTTGCTTCTCTTTTTCTCTTTGTCCGTTTGCTTTTATTTTTAATGTCTGATACTCAAAAAAACAAAAATATCAAATTTATTTCAGAATAAATATATTGATACCTGATGTTTTAGATGATTTAATACGAATTTTATCAGGGGTCTTGCAACTTTAAGGTAGTCAATTATTTCATGAGCATTTCCCAAACTACTCTATCTATGCATACTTTTGATAAACCATCATAGTTTTCATCTACTGAAGGATAGATTAATATTGGCATAACTCATTATATCATATCAAATTATAATATCTTAATAGAAGTAATGCCATATATATATATATATATATATAAAGAGAGAATTATTCATGATGAAAAGGATTTTAAATGATTAAAAATAGAACCAAATAAATTTATTAAGGAAAATAAAATCAAAATAATTAATAATTAATAATTAATAATTAAAAAGTAAATAAATTTATATAATTTTCTAGATTTAAAAAAAATCTAGATTTTATATGAATATTTTAATATTTTATGGGAATAAAAGGATAAAGAAAAGCCTGTCAAGGAATGTCTATTTAAAATAGAAGTTGATTAAATTAATAAAGGTAAGTTTTATATCACAGACCTAAGTTCAATTACCATCTTCGGTGTCATCTCCCTCCTCGCGCATGCGCCTTGCCGCCTACGGCCGTCCTTGTGCCGACTGTCTGCGTGTCACCCTGCTGGCACCACGCGTCCCTTCCATCCTCCCCGCCACACCTATTGGCTGCACCACCTCTGTCGTTTCCTTGCACACACGATGCTATTTCATTGTGTGAGCAAATGGCGTCTCCCCTACACACCTGGCTAAGTTGGGTAAGTTGATTTACATATGGATAGACCTCTTAGATTCTCTCATATCCTTTACTTGTAGAATTTGAGTTCGAAGCAGACTCTAACTTGAAGATGATTAGGACAATCTACAATCAAGGTGGATAGTTCTTGCTCATCTCTTTTAGATCTTTGATCTTAGTGCATGGATTATGATTTGATTGGTAGTTTTATTATTTTGACTCTATTCATGTTGTTGCTTGAGTTTGATACTTATGTCGCTTGACCTTAGAGATGATTCATTTTATATTTATGCAGTCTTATTATTTTTCATGCATGATTTTGTTATATATTTATGATTTTATCATACCATAGAGTAGGATGTTGGTTAACTTGCTAGACCCCTGGTTGATGATTTGGGTTTGTGCATATTGTTAGGACAATCATATCGTAGTGTAGGATATCGAATATCCTACTTGACCCTTGTTTGTTATGTAAGATAATGGCTATACATTAGTGAGATTAAACCTAGGTATAGCTATACAGAATTATACTAGATGTGATTATTCACTTTTTGCTTATCATTAAGTTATTATGTCCAGACGACCGTTGTCTCCTATTCGTGGTTGAGAGAGTTGTTAGTGACAGTTGTTACATCCTGATGACCATTGTCTCCCATTCGTAGTTGAGAGATTTGTTAGTGATTGTTAGTATATCCTGTTCGACTATTGTCTCCCCTTCATGGTTGAGAGAGTCGTCAGCGATTGTGATGCATATGACTGTCTACGTGACCATCTATGGTAGCTTGTTTGCTTGTAGTCCATAGCTAGATAGCTAGGTATATACTTTGTCTTGCCACGAGACCATCTATGATAGAGTATTCTACCACAGATAGTGGCTATTTATACATTCTGTCTGCCCACATGACCATTCGTGGTAGAGCATTCTTTTGCAAGTAGTGATTGTTTACATATCTGACTACACACAGGACCATCCGTGGTAGAGCGTTCCTTCTTAGTCAGTGGTAGAGGAGCTAGATAGTTACCTGTAACGCTCGAAAAGCTCTCAAATAAATTTTATAAATATTTTATTATTTTCTGGAATTTTAGAATATTTTTATAGAATTTTTTGAGTAGCCGAAATAGCAAAATTAAAAAAAAAAAAAACGTAAAACAGCCTTAGCGGGAATTGAACCCGCGACCTATAAGACTCTATGATTTATAGATGACCTTAGTAACCAGGAGGCCCCAGCAGGGGTATGCTGAAAGAAGAGGAGAGAAATTATATTTATGTTGAGTTGGGCCGAATTAATCACTTGATATAAATAGTGAATTTAAGTGAGGGCTTATAAAATTTTTGGATCGGAACTTTTCCTCTCCCTCAAACCCTCACAGCCGACGCCCTCTCCTCTCCCTCACCCTCTCGGCACACCAAGCCCCAAAAGGGCTTGGGTTTTATCCCTAGGGTCGTAGGAACACCTTCCAGGGACAACTCCGGTACGAGGACGCTCCCCTCCACGAGAGGAACGCGTGGACGCAAGAAGATCGGCGAAGGGATCTTCTTCTCCAGAAATCTAGCGACCGGATTTGTAAGAAAACTAGCACAGGATGTAAGTAACCCCTCACCTGCAGTATAAGTAGTTATTCATATGCTTTTATGCTCTTAGTTCAGCCATATGCAGATTTTTCGACACGTAGGGTGTATTTAACCCTCCTCGCAGGTTTAGGGCTTATGTGAGCACCTCTAGATGGGTCAGACATGTTTCCCCTTTCAGTTTTGGGATTTTAGACACTGTCGGGTGCCTAGAGGTGGTCCCCTAATAGAGAGGAGAGTTAGAGCACACCAAGTG
>JBBMJZ010000075.1:17449934-17462728 GCA_037833815.1 Zingiber zerumbet
CGCTATTAGTTTGACCCGCCTGTGTGCCATTTGATTATCTACTGAGGGGATTTCTTTTTAAGTTGGCACCAGGTATCTAGTTTCGGGGGATCTTTTATATAGTGATCTCTTGGAAGTCAACTTTTAACTTCTTGAAAATTTTTGCATAGTGCCGCAATCGATCATTCTTAATCTCAAAACTTCCTTCTAACTGCTGAGCGACCAATTGAGAGTTTGAATGTATAATAACCTGAGAAACCCCAACCCGCTTGAATGTTTGAAGTCTTTGAACAAGGCTTCATACTGGGCTTTATTATTGGATGCTCGAAAGTTGAGCTGGACGGAGAGTTGGAGCACGTCTTCCAAAGGAGATATTAATATTATCCCAACATCGCTGCCCTACCGAGTGGATGAATCATTCACATAAATTTTCATATTCCTTCAACTTCCTGGTCGGGAACTTCAGTTAGGAAATTCGGCAAAGCATGAGCTTTAATGGTGGTTCTTAACTAATACTAAATATCATATTCGCTCAGTTCGGTGGTCTATTTGATCAACCTCCTAGAGGCTTCTGGATTTGTTAGCACTCAACCGAGAGTGTTGTTAATGAGGACTATAATGAGGCGAGACAGAAAAAACGACCTTAGTCGGCAAGCGGCGAGAGCCAATTTGAGAGCCAACTTCTCCATATTAGTGTACCTACTCTCAGCATCCTTCAACAGTTGACATAAAAAAATAGATGGGGTTCTGTATATTATCCTCTTAGCATAGCAAGACTGTGGCGACTACTCCCTTAGATGTCGATAGGTAGACCCATAGCATCTCACCCACGCAAGCCTTGAGAAAAGCGGTAAGCGGGCCAGATATTCCTTCAATTCAGTGAAGGCCTTGTCATAATTTTCATCCCACTCAAACCTATAAGCCTTCTTCAGTACCTTAAAGAAGAGTAGACTCCGGTCGGCGAAGTGGGAGATGAATAGGGAAAGCACCGTCATGCGACTGACCAGTCGTTGTACTTCTCTAAGATTATGGGGAGGAGGCATATTCTGGAGTGCCTGGATCTTTCGAGATTAGTTTCAATTCCCTGCTCGGTTACGATGTATCCGAGAAATTCCCGTTTATAACTCCAAATAAACACTTATTGGGATGAAGTTTGAGCTCGTATTGCCTTAAAGTACAGCATGTTTCTTCAACATCTAAGATTAGAATCTCAGATCGAATAATCATGATTAAGATGTCATCTACATACACCTCAATGTCCCTCCTGATTTGATGCTTGAAAACTCAACCCATGAGTCATTGATAAGTTGCCCCTGGATTCTTTAAGCCGAACGATATGACAGTATAGCAAAAGATCCCATTGGAGGTGATGAAACTCACCTTTTCTTGATCTTCAGAAACCAAGGGAATTTGATGATAGCCTTGATAGGCATCCAACATACATATAAATTCATAGCCAGAAATGAAATCTACCAACTGATTAATGCGAGGAGAAGATAACAATTCTTTGGGCGGGCCTTGTTGAGGTCCGAAAGTCGATCCAGACCTTGACCCTCCATTTACCATCCGACTTGGACACTAGTACCACATTGGCAAGCCAAGTCGAGAATTGGACTTCGCGGATGTACCCAGCCTCCATTAGCTTGTTGATTTCCGCTTGGATCACTTGGTCATGCGGGGGTGGGGATTTTGTTTCTTCTGTCGGACTAGCAGAACATCCGAAAGCGTGTTTAACAGGTGCGCCATCATATTCGAGGATATGCCAGTGACTTCTTTAGACGACTAAGCAAAAACATCATGGTTGCGTGAGAGGCATGCAATTAAGTTTTGTTTAAGTTCCGATGGGAGGTTTGCAACTACTCGGGTGGTTCCTTCTAGCAGGTCAGGATGGATTTGTACGGCTTCATGTTGGCCCTCTATCAATTGAGACCCAGGCACTTCTTGAACAACTTGCACTAAGGTATCTTAAGCTTGGTGGGTCTTGCGTGAGTTGGTCCTGATTATATCAACATAGCATTTCCTAGCCACCGAAACTTGATTTTTTTTAGTGGAAAGTGGAGACTACTGCTTAGAAAGCACTCAGCCCCGGTCTCCCTAATATGGCCGGTCACAATAATGAAGGATGTATGCCAAGTTCTCATCAGCAATTCTTCTCCCAAGGGACAGATCAATCTAGCCGAGCGACTACACTTCATGTCCTGTGAATCCCTATAAGGCGGTGTGTATGGGGTGAAGCCCTTCCCCATCAAACTACATTTAGTCAAAGGTCTTTTTGAAGATGATGTTAATTGTACTACCCATGTCTATGAACATTCTTTTCACATAATTGGCGATGAGAGCTTCGATCACCATAGCATCATAATAAGGAGCCTTTATTCCCTCCAAATCTCTTGGCCCAAAGCTTATTGAGGGGCTCCTTCCTTTTCCCCGACTGATACTAACTCTATAATTCTCTAATCTTTGGCCATGGGCCTTTCTGGCCTAAGTGGAGTCTCCATTCATTGAACCTCTTGAAATCATATGGACAATTCCTCGAGGATCAATCTTGCCTTTGCCTTTTTCCTCTTTATCCTTCTCTCAACCCATCTCTCTATAAGATCGGGATAAGCCTCGGGGCTTCCTAGAGGGTAGGGTTGTAAACAAGCTGAGTCGAGCCCAGCTTTAGTATGTTCAAGCTTGTTTGATAAGGTAACCGAACCGAGCCGAGCTTAAAATGAACCAAGCTTTTTGAAATGATTGTTCAAGCTTGGATTGGTTTATTTTTTATGAGCTTAAGCTTGTTTGAAGCTTGTCTTGAGCTTGGTTCATTTAGATGTTATCGAGCTCTCAATTCAAGCTTGGCTTGAGCTTGGTTTGAACTTGGTTCATTTAGATGTTATTGAGCTCTCAATTCAAGTTTGTTTGATTGAGCTTGATAATTCAAATTCATTTATTTTATTTGATTGTTTATTTAGCATATTGAAAAGAGTTTTATTAATGAATATGATTTGAGAACATTGTTCATGAACGTTGTTCACGAGCATTGTTCACGGACGTTAACGAGCTGAACACATATGTGTTCAAGCTTATTTGTTTAGCTTAATGAACAGTTCAAGCTTATTTGTTTAATTAATCTTGTGTATATTGAACGAACATAAACAAGCTCTTACCAAGCCGAACACCAAACTTGTTCACGAATGCTTGGTTCATTTACAGCCCTACTAGAGGGCGAGCGAGATTGTCGATTCGAATGACAATCAGTAGCGGCATCGCGATCGTGGTGGCGAGGGCGTCGATAAGGCTCGAGAGACCTTTTACTCGGCCAATTCTAATTGGCTTTCCAATTTTCAGCCACTCACTGTAACTCTCTCACATATTGTTGGCACTCGTGTAGAATGGGTCTCCGATTGATGACAGGCATAATAACAATTCGCCTCGGGAGACTCTCGACCTGACTCAGACGTAGAGGCTGGGCAATTTCCACCATCTACACAACTTTTTGCCCTCTTCGATTTGTAAGTTCCTAATTCCATAAAAGAAAAGGGGGAGCTTTGTGATCCGGTTGAGTAGGGGCAGAAATTAGAGTCAGAGATTCCTTTCTCTTTACAGACTTGCTTTCTTCACCTAAACATATTTGATTGTCCGAGCCTGCAAACCATCAAAATTGACTGGGGGCTTCTTTATCAGAGATCTAAAGAAATCCTCATCTATCAGACCTTGCGAAAAGGCATTGCCCTGTGAGGGCAAATAGGTCATGTGGAGTTTTTTGATACCTCCGACCGGTGGCAAAGTGGTGCATGAACACGGTTTTGAATTCTTCGAATGTCCGGATGGAGGAAGCTGAAAGACGACTGAACCACCTTTGCGACAACAGAGTTATCAGGAAGACTTAACATTTGATGTCTTCTGTATAACAGAGAGGCATTTTCAAATTTACATATGTGGTCTTTAAGGTTGATTGTACTATTATATTCCCCGATTTGCATTGCTCGGAAGTATCGCGGTAATTCGTCTTGAAGGATGTTCTTTGAAAATGGAAGGCCTTGAAGGACCTTCGTTTCGCTAGGGACAAACCTTTCCCCTTAAAGGACCTCAATGTGGGGGTCTCTCCAAAGGATTCCAAGGATGATGTCCTCACGGCTAATATCACGATAGAGTGGGGATCACCGCCTAGGGCATTCTAAGTTGGTCGAGTCGACTTTTGATGAGGCGCTTGCTGCGCTTCAGTCGATTGAGACGACATCTCGAATGATGGAGGATTACTGGAGGTGCTGACTGGGACGATCCCTGCAACACCGCCTGCACCGTGGTAACCGCCAACTTATTGAAATCATCTGTTGTCATGGCGACGACGTTAGGTCTTCCTGTGCCATCAACGTGTCAGTTTAGGTCTTAACTGAGTGTTCCCATAGATGATGCCAATTTGATCATGCCTAGCACCGTCGACGAACGAGCCACCGATGAGTTGGCATTGATGTTGACTTTGTCGTCGATCACCAAGGAACAATGGGGACTAGTGAAGGGATTGGTCAAGTATGAATAGAAGAAAACAAGGAAACGAGAATGACGACAGCGCAGCCACTCCGACGCTCAAGTAAGTCTTCGACAGAGGAGAATAAAGAAAAAGGAGCAACGCCGCAGCAAGATTATATCGATTTCCTCTTAGCCAAGAGGCGCTTCACGGAGTCAAGGAGCTACCCCCTATTGACTTTGACCATCACTTCAGTGGGACTATTGACATCCTCTTAGTCAACTGACACTCTCTAATTACCTCTCGTATCACACGTCGTGCATAGGCCATGTAGAGGATAACTTGTGGCATTACACTTGGGCAGCTTCATCTGTGTATGTCAACTCAAGCTTAGGTTCATTGAGCCAAAAGTTAATTTAAAATATAAAAATAATAATTTTAAATAATATATAAATAAAATTATTAAAAAATAAAACATTAAAAACACAGAAAATTAGAAAAAAGTAAAAAACAAAAAAAAATCTTCGATATTTGTAGGAAAATTTTAGAATTTTTTTAAAAAACTTTTTAAAGGCCAATTGGTAATTTAGGATAAAATTGATCAAAATGCAGATCATGTCGTGCCCACTGTCTCGCATGAACCAGCCCCTGGTAATGCTCGATCTGGAACACGACTCATAGCCAGGCCAACACAGCTTGGCACGGGATGCACATGCATGAATAATTCAAGATAGTCCATGAATAAACTTGAAAGCACATGCCTTTGAAAGCCGGAAGAGGCTTGGTGAAAGATAGATACTTAGAAATGAAGAAATTTTTAAAAAATACACGATGTGCTACTAAAAGATTGTGGAGGTTCTTTTCTTCTTTTTTTTCACCCTCCATTAGAAAATTTGTTGTCCAACAAGTGCATCCATCTATTCTACGGTACAAAGATATATACCTATCCGACACAAAGGTATCCCTTCAGTCTAAATTTGTGGCCGGTAGTGGTGAAACATAAGAGGGGGCTAACCTGGGCTTTAGCCCAAGCTAGCTCCCTCCTTACAAGGGTACATTATCCCCTCTTTATTAGGGCATATTATTTAGTCTAAATATCAAAGCCGATTAGAAATTTTCTAACTAGCCCAATATGTCCTCTTCTCTATACCCAAGACTTCAAATTTAACCTAAATTTCAAAAATCCAAATATTTTCTAACTAGCCCGGATGTTGAATCCATAATAGATGGGTTTGATGAAAAGTTTTGTCGAGTAAAATATAGTATCAATGAACTTGATTTATTATATTTCTGGTACCTTATGTGGTTATTTCCGTTATACTCTTTTAATCTGTTTTTATTTTTTGAATTATATGTTTATATTTTGTTGAAGCATTATCATTATGATATGAAAGACTTGATATATAGCATGATACATTAATTTTTTTATGAACAAAATTTTTTTTTATAAAAAAATAATGATTTATTTTAAATTTAATCCCACCGAGAAATAAAATCCTGGTTTCGCCCCCGGTGGCCGGTCTTTGAACGGTCAGAAGAAACAAAATCCTCAACGGAAGGCATTTTAAGCAATCATTGCATAACATAATACAAAATATCAGAGAGAACTAAGTTAGTGTAACAACTTACGAAGCTCACTGGGGTATCATCGTAGAAAACCTTGGGCGGAGCCGGTGCTTCGCAGGAAACGACACAAAATGAACGGGTTAGGAGGAAGCGGTACTCGATGGGGTCTTCCTTCCGTAGGAGAAAGGACGAGGAGTCACAGCCAAGGCAACGCCGCCCGCGGCAGGAGCACACGGCAGGGGAAGACGGGGGACACGGCAAAAGTGAGAGGATCGCCTTCTCTAGGGTTTTCACCCGGTTGCGGTACACGATGCGGAGGGCCACCGGCGCGGAGCCGCGCCGCCGCCGCTTTTGCCTCCTCGCCATCGGACGATGATCGAGGGGGGAGGATCGGGAGAGAAGGCCTGGAGAGAGAGAGAGCGACCGAACTCGAGGAAGAGAATGGAAGGGCGGTGGAGACAGACTGCAGAAGAGCAGCCGGCACGGCGCGAGTAAGGTACTGTAGTGGCATCGGGAAGGAAGTTGCAATTACGGAACAGTGAGTATATTCAAATTTCCAAAACAAAACCATAAGAACAATTACTATTATTATTAATTAATTAAAAATATAAAATAAAATAGAATAAATTAATATTTTTTATTTCATGAGTTCTATTAGCTGCATGCAAGGCTAGGTCAACACTGCGTAGCCTATATGACTATATTTGTAATAGGGCCCGTTGTCCTATGCGATCGAAGAGTTAATGCTGAGCGTATAGACGTGATCACGCGTCGCTTTGTGACGTGCTTTCGGTTTCTTACCAGACAACTTTTTTACAAGGTTTTGGCCCCTGTTGGTTATGTCTTCGAATCGATGCCACAATTTCTCTCGTTACAGTATGTTCCGATCAACATACACAAAGACATCGTATTTGCTGATGAAAATAATCTTATTTATCTATTTCAATGTCCTCGTCAAAATAGGGCAGGTAAACATGTTGAAGAGTCCCGTCACATGGACTACTGCTGTCTAAACTTCCGCTGGACGAAGGCTCGCTGATTTGTTGCATGCACACTTTGTCATATGCTTCGACGTTTAAACCTGAAACCAGGAACGACTCTAGTTCGTCGATGAAACGCTCGGTGTACCCAGCTAGAAATGGTCGGGCAGCATCGGAAAGTAAAGTCCTGAACTGGATACGTTTTTGCTCAGGCGTAGCCTTATTCTCCCCTTTTTGTTATTCTGCAATTGTAGTTTGTTATCAGAATCAGTATGCTTGCAAACCGACTTCATCTATGACAGCAAATTGCCATTAACCTAATCTCTCTTAATTGGAATGCAAAATATTAAAGATTTTGGATAAAAACAATACAATGGTCACAATGAAAATATACCCGAGGACTTGGTGCCAAATTCTTGTGAAGTAAAATGACAAAGCTTATACAAACAATAAATTTTTTTATTCACTGTATAATGTGTTTTTCGTTTTGTATCTTTGATGTCCTAAGCCTTCTATCCTATTTACCGACAATTTTCATCTCATCACAAGGTTGTAACAATTGTAAAATCATTGTATGGGTGTCAAAAAAATTGCATTTTTATATGGCAAAAAGATAAAATCGTCACTTTGGCAGCCCCAGGATGACCCCACACTTCCTGGAAGGGGGGCAACAACATGGAGGACTTCGTCCACAACAGTAGGCATGCAGGGGATGAGGCATCGACCCCGGGCTTATCTATCGACAAGCACCTGCATGAACCATCTGTGCCAGCCAGTGGGAGTAAAAAAAAAAAAATTTGCATCTATGGGTATATATAACAGATGCACATTTAGTAAGCATATCATATGGATGCCAGCCTAAAACTACTTGATAGTATGTATTAAAATCATGCCGCATCGACCGTGACAGCTGCAGCCTATGCAAGCATTGCAATCCATCTGCACAGTTTGTAAAGCCTTGAACAAGTTATTTATCTGTTATAACCGGAGGATCTTGACACGATAGGTTCATAAGAACATATATTTGTGTGATCGGATACCAATCTGAATATTAGACAGGTTCCTCCTTCACAGCTATGGTATACCAACTTTGTCAAGTAGAGACTTTGCCTCAGATATTTGCGGAGACCTTTTCTTCATTTCTTGGAATATTATAATCAGTGAAATAGCAGACAGAACTTGTTTCAACAATATTATCAATCATAATCAAAGCAAAAGATGCAAAAACTTGTGCAAAGACTGGTCTGGGATTTTGAATCACTCTCCTTCAAGCATGTGAATTACAGCCAAAGCTATAATTCCATGCTTTACTAAAAGATGAGAAATATGTGAAACAGAACAATCTATTTGATAAGAAAAGAATGTGAAGTCATTTCATGGTCATTCCATGCTTTACTAAAAGTGGACTTTTGTTATAAAAAAAAGAACAAACAAATCATTAGGCAAGTTCAACATAGTTAGAGAAAAAATGGATGAAAAAAACTTGAGAGTTGAGACAATAAGGAAACAAAACAGTAGAATTCAGAACATCTAGCTTGCTTCTCAAAACAGATGACCAGTAACACTATCATGACAAACACATTGTTATCACTTTACCTTTTAAAGAAAATTTCAGCAACGCCAATAATGTGATGCACAATAACTTCAACATCCTCATCCTATAAGGAATTGAGCTACAAGTCAACCTTAAAAGAAGACAGAAAAAGGCGACAAGAAAGCTCATCAAGTAATGACATAGAGGGAACAAGAATACAACATGTGAAATTTTATCAAGAAAATTGATAACCTAAATTTTTTTAAAATGGAACGACCTTTATCCTGCCCTTCTTTCCCCCTCAGCCACTCTCTCTCCTTTCCCCTCTCCTTTCTCTCCAACCTCCCTCCAGCCAATTAGATGTAGTATAAGAGGTGTAACTCATGTTGTAAAAACAGGGAATGCAAATTGAAACGAGCATATCTAGAATTCTAGAATTTCCCATGTCAGCTTCAGGGTTAATACTTTGATGGATTAACCATCACATACAAAAGATAAATCATTTGCCATTCTTTTTTCCAGCAAAATAGGTAGTACAGTTGATGCATTACTATTATATATGATTAATTAAAATAATATCTATACACCCTCTTGCGTTTGTTTGACAGTACATCTGAAATTTGTGTAAATACGACCCTCACTGTATACATTTTTTAGTTATTGACAATGCAAATTCTTAATTGTTAAACAGCAACTTAAACAACCAAAATAGGGAACGATGTACAGTTATCTGTGCAATAGCTAGATTGTAAGCTTATGTGCATAGGCAATACATACTCAATCCCTTGTGAAATATTAAAATCTGTGACATTCATTTGCTAACTAGGCGGGGTGGAACTAGGTTTCACTACCCTATTCTGTGAAGTTAAAATTAAATGCATAGTTTTCCAATTCTTACCGGTGATCTTGAAGAATTTCCCTAATCTGAAGTTTTACAGACTAACATAAATCTTTAAATTCATTGATTTCTTAACCTAGATAAAGTTTCCTCAGTAGCAACGTAACCCATTCAAAATGGGTAGACATTAACCAGAAGATTTTAGAATTAGAATATGACATACAATTATAGTTGCATACAAGTCAATAAACAAACAAAAGTCAACATGATCAAGGTTTAAATGTTAGATAACAAGAAAAAAAGGTGGAAATTTGGGATAATATACCTGAGAAAGAGTCTGAACTTCCCTTATTAACCATTGTTGAAGCCAAGGGTTTTTCTGGAGATACTTGCGCCGCTTCCAATATTGTTCAACATTGAGCAAACTATCTGTTGGTCCTGCTGAAGATTGTCAGTGCACAGAACAAAAAAAAGATATACTTGAAGAAAATAAGAAGTTGCAAAACACACAAAGCACCTTTATCACCAATATAAAACTTCATTCTAAATTCGTGAGCATCTGAAAAGCATCTGCAAAACCAATAAATGCAGCATTTATATGCTAGGCTCAATGAAAGCAAAGAAATAGTATGGACCAAATACTTAATAATGTTTGAATCTTTGCTTATTGTTTGTATTCTAAGGTATTAGTACAAATATTTGAAAATTTTTAACATGAAAGTAGTAGAGAGATATGCAGCCCACAACCTCTGTTCAAGTTTTGGATTCACATATTGTCGCTGGAAGTTTTGACCATTAAACCCATAAACAATTGAAAGATTGTCAGTCTGCATGATTATAAACAAAAATGTCACAGACATTAAAAAAAATGAGATGAAAATGTAAGATGAATTTCATCAATATATTGTTTAATTTGAGGTACAGTATTATTGGAAAGTCTTACTATTTTATGAATAAGAGGCATGGCTGATGGATAGATGCTCCTAAATTTACTATACCGTGTAAGGTTTTCTATAATTAAATAATATTTAAATTTGAGTTACTCACGTGCATGTTTGAGAATGTAAAATGGCACCTTTGACACTTCTTTTTCTTCCCACAAAAGTAGTCCTCAAAATGATAGGGGATATTATATATAGAAATGTGAAGAGGTGTGTATATAGTTGTACTTTGAACATATATTTTAACTCAATGAAACTTGACTCTGTACACCCTCCTGGAAAGTTTGTAATGGAAGCACACAGAAAAATAAATAAACATTTAATTCATATATGACCTTGCAAAGAGGACATTTGATTGAAGTCATGGATTCTGAATTTTTGTTCCCAACAAATCGAACCCATTGAGCAATACATTGATGGCAAAATGAATCTGTAAAATAAATAAAGAGAAACAAGTTTAAAAAAAGAATGTTGGTCAAGATATCACTATCTAGTTTCCAATATACTACGAAGATCTGAGTTTTAAAATCAGTACTGGTCAGTGCAGTGATCCATACCCATAAATCCCTCAATAAATCTCACAAACTTCATGTCCCAAATAAATCTCAATTCTTCCATTGCCAGCATATCACATATTTTCTAAGTCATAGAAAACCATCCATGGGCATCAAATCGTTCCAATCTGATATTCCAATGGTTACATGCACAGTACTCATTGCCAATTACCTTCTGCTATCCACTTGTTGCACTTGGACTTATTTATAAAGACCTTCTATATTGCTTGACGAAAAAAATCACCAGGCAAATCATCTCTTAGCAACAGTTTTGACGCGATTGCAGTACTTTAATGCCGACTAGCAATTGAATAGGAGTACATTGATTCAAGTAACTCGAACGATTTCTAGTTAAAGCTGCGTACAACGAGAAAGAGTAGAACCCTAATTCAAGGTAAAAAAATAACGAAATTCCCGAACTTGAAAGGTATTCTCGTAAGATATACGAGGAAATCAATTCAAGAAAAGGGTTTGAAATAACCTAACGCGACAAGATCATCGAATTTGGAGGAGAGAAAAAAAAAGACAGAGGATGACTTACGGAAACAGCGATCTAAATAGGCTTCTTGGTTGATAGACTGAAGACAGATGGGGCACTGTTGCGGAGGTGCTCGGAGGCCGTCGTCGTCGCCGGCGGAAGAAGAGACGGCCATCTCGACGAAATTCTAACTTCAATGCAGATGTAAGAATTGAAATCGCAATAGGGCATCGCTATCCACGAATTGCCAAAATTGCGAAAAAGGCACCCTCTTCTTACACTATATCTTTAATTTTAAAAGGGTACCTCAAATATTAAAATATTATTGCACAAAAACATTAATATTTTTTAATTCCTATAAATGACATCAAAATTAATTAATTAAATAATAATAATAATAAAATTAATCGTAGTTACTACAACGTATTTATATCGCAATCTAGAGTATTATAACAGTTACGATTTTTATAACTACTACATGATATTTATACTAGAATATTGTAGCAGTTAAGAAATTATATTTACTACAACATGCTTAAATAATAATGTTATAGTAGCAACAAAATCGTAAATATTACAACGTGCACAGATAAGAATGTTGTAGTAGCTATGATCAGGTATTTACTTATATGCTACAATAATGATAGTTGGATGGAGGAGGAAGATGTTCGAGTACTCAAATTGGAACTGAACTGATACTAAAATCTAAACCATAAATAATAAGATGAGACAGCAAAAGACAATTAAAAGATAGATAATGGAAGATGAACACGTATACAGAAGAACATACTGTAGATGAATCGGGAGTTGATTGACGAAGACAATAAACGATGAACAAGAGATTTAAAAAATGGAGGGTTCAAGGGCGAATGTACAATAGGACCTAGGGGGTCATGACCCCCCTACTTTGTCCATGTCCGCGCCCTATTATATCATTGGAAAAAATAAAATGAATTAATTTATTTAAAAGGACTTAGTTATAAATTTTAAAATTTATTAGACTTTTATACAAAAGTTGCAATTAAAAAGGTAATAGCAAAACTTTTCCTTTTGACTTTTTTTTTTCTTTTAAAACCTCCCAAATCCTAATCTTCCTCAACCTACATTTATGCACCCTCAAATATTTTAGTCATCGCCTTTGTTGTCGTTATCGCTGTGCGCCATTGTTATCATCATCGCCATCATAGGTGCTACCGATGCCACCATCGCCGTTGCTCTCTAGTGTTGTTAGTGTCATTGTTATCGTGTCGTCGATGCTCAACAACGAAAATTCTTTGATTTAGATGGAGTTTTTATAACCTCATACTATTCTTATAATTTACATGACAAGAATGAGCTACTCCCTATCACTTCCTACCAACTCTAATCGGTAATATTTCCTATATCATGTTATAGTTTCCCTGAAATCACGTTCATAGTTATTGGCGGCCGTTATTCTGATTTTACTTTATTCCGGTGGCAGTATGCTTTATAG